>APFE031098936.1:116202-143938 GCA_000404065.3 Pinus taeda
TATAGAGCAATCAAATATTATTAGCTCATAATAATATTTAGACTATAAACTTTATCTTATTCTCTTGGAGCACCTCAGTTGGAGCTACAGATGTGGCACATGCAACTGACAGAAGGAATCACGTGGTTACCTATGGGTTGACTAAGCTATTGCATGCAAGACTTCAGTTAGAACTCAACTGGTTGAGTTTAGTGGAGTTGGAGGTGGAGTTGATGGAGTTATGTTCAGTTTGACTTGGTTGAACTGGTTGTATTTATTCTAACGAGCAAATAGACTAAGTGATGAGTTGTGTGAATTAGTTATTAATTAATTCACTAATTATTAACTCATAATGGAACTGAAGAATACATCAGTTAACTCAGTGCATGTACAGTTCAGTGGAGGCAGGTGTTAGAGATTGAGATTGCTATCAGTTGTGACTATAGTTGTGCATGAGATCTTGCACAATCAGTGGGATTGAGTTATGCCAATGAGAATTGTGGCCAAGAACAAATGATTATAGCCTGTGCTCACGTGATTTCCAGTGTGAGTGATTTTCCAAGGTAAAAATAACTTGGAACGAGTTTGCCTATCATTTATTGTTCTTGTAGGATTGTGCAATGGAGGCAGGCAAGCAGCGAAGGAGATTTGGAGATCAAATCTGAGCTGTATTGTGTGTAACAGGTGGAGATAGTATTAAGTAATTGTGAGGAGTATTTTACTATGTTTGTTACATGTTCTCAATCATATAATATACAGATAGTTTGGGGTTTTTAGCGAGATGCTTTCCCCGGGATACATATTGTGTTGATATATGTGTTTGATACTTCTATATGTGCATGTGTATGTTTCTGAATACTGCTAAATTGATGATCATCGTAGATGAGATTATGTATTATGCATGTATTCCGCAATAGTGTATAATCAGGATAATCTTGGTTGAATAAGTGTCATATTATTCATAAATTTCTACATGGTATCAGAGCGGTTGATCATCAGATCTCCTATTCAGGAAGTGTTTACATCTTATTTCTTCAAGCAGAGTCTGTAATTGGGCCAGGAAGCCTCTGGATTCATCCTTCCTTTGGAAGGTGAGATATCTAGTGAATGACCATACAGTCGATCTCTGTACGAGAAGTATTTTGTTCTCACGAATTTTAGATCGGAAGCAGTTGAATTTTGAGCTGGTGGAATTCGAATTTGCAGCAGTGTTTTCTTGGTGTCAAAGTTGAAATGTCTTTCAACGGATTGAGATTGGAGTATGCTATTGAGGGCAACTCGAACTATATTTCTTGGAAGGATAGGATGGAGTCAGTGTTAGACGATAATGGGTTGAAGGAGTTCATAGATGCGGATGTCCCAAAACCTACTGATGCTGCTAAAGTCGGGGATTGGCAAAAGAAGACAGCAAAGTGTCGAAGGATTCTGTTGGAGGGCGTGAGGGATCACATTGTGTCCAACCTCCATGGAAAGGCTTCTCCATTCTTGATGTGGAAAGGACAGATTTATACCAAAGCAAGAGTGACCAGAGGAAGTTGGCACTCAAGGATAAACTCAGAAACATTAAGTCTGAGAATGGAGACAGTATCCCCAAGTATCTCACGAAGTTCACTCAGTGGCGAGATGAGCTGGGAAGTGTGGGGGTTACTGTCGATGATGAGGACTTGGTGAGCTTGGCTCTCCTTGGTCTTCCGAAGAGTTGGCATTCCTATCAGGACTCTGTCAATGGTCGAGAGAAATTGCCAGGATGGGAGAGACTTTGGTCGGATCTTGTGCAAGAGGAGATCAGGCGGAATACCAGGGACGGATCTTCATCAAAGGCAACTGATGAAGAAAATTGCACTTTGGCTGCCAAAGCAAAGAAAGGGAATAACAAGAAAGCTTCTCATTCCAGTGCAAAAGGCAAGAAGCAGGACATGTCCAAGGTGAAGTGTTTTCACTGTCACTAGCATGGACACTATGCCACAAATTGTCCGTAGAAGAAGAAGAACAAGCAAGCTGCTGGATCTGCAGTAGGAGAGGCTCTAGCCTCACAATTTGAGCTTGATTTTTCATTGATCGCATGCTTAGTTTCAAGTGTGATGGGATTGGTATGGTTCTTGGACAATGGTGCGTTTTTTCACATGACAGGAGATCGAGATTTTTTTTCAGATGTAGATGAGAAAGATCTTGGAGTGCACATCGAGATGGGTGATGATGCTAGATACAGTGTGACCGGTATCGGTACCATTTCCTTTGAGAGGGAGTCTGGTAAACCCTTTGTATTGAAGGAAGTCATGCATGTTCCAGGATTGAAGAAGAATCTTATCTCTGTGGCGATGTTAGAAGACAAGGGATATGATGTGGTTTTCAGTGAGGGAAAGGCTTTCCTGCACAGCAAGACAACTGGAGAAACCCGGAAGATAGGGGTTCAAGTGAGGAACCTTTATCAGTTGCATGTAGATGGATGCGCAACAATGGCATGCAAGGCAGAAGGATTGGTGAGCCGGGATGATGGCGAGCTGTGGCATAGGAGATTGGGTCACCTTCACCATGGAGCCTTGAAGGTACTGCAGCAGATCACTACTAGGATTCCTAAAGGCACTCTTGCGCAGTCAGATCAGTGCAAGGGGTGTACTTTGGGAAAGTTTGTGAAAGCCACCTTTCACGAGAAGGATAGTCGCGCCACAACGATCCTTGAGAGAATTCACACAGACATTTGTGGACCTTTCTCAGTAGCTTCGACAGCAAAACACAGGTATTATGTGATTTTTGTTAATGATTTCTCTCGTAAGTGTTGGATCTTCTTCATGCAGAAGAAGAGAGAGACATACTCAAAGTTTTGTGAGTTCAAAGCACTGATCGAGAAGGAGTCAGGGAAGAAGGTGAAGGCTCTCAGTAGCGATAATGGTTGTGAATACATCTCTGGCGAGTTCAAGGAATTCTGCAGTGCAGAAGGGATTCGGAGAGAGCTCATAGCTCCCCATAACCCACAGCAGAACAGGGTTGCTGAGCGGAAGAACAGAATGATCGTGGGTGTTGCACGGGCGATGTTGCATGATCAGGGCCTACCGCTTCACTTGTGGGCGGAAGCATGCAATACAATAGTTTATGTGCAGAACCGTTGTCCTCATAGGATACTTGGCATGAGTACACCCGTGGAGGCTTATTCTAGTAAGAGGCTTGATATTTCTCATTTGAGGATTTTTGGTGCTAACGTTTACATGCATGTGACGAAGGATGCCAGGAAGAGGTTGGAGCCGACCGCAGAGGTTGGGATATTTGTGGGGTACACTAATACGCCCCACAACTATCATGTGTATTTTCCAGACAGTGGCAAAAATGTTGTGGGACGAGATATAAAATTTCAGGAGGAGAAAGCCATGAAGTGTTCGCTTGAGAGGGAGCCACACTTGCATGCAGATAAGGAGCTATTAGTTCATAAGGATGAGCTTCAGGACGTGGATCAACCACAGGACGAAGTTCATGGAGTGGTAGAGACCACTCATGCAGCACCAATCATTAGAGGGCGAAAGCGCTTGACAGAAGCTGAGCGACTGGCTCAAGATGCAGAGAAAGTTGTAGGACCACCTACAACCAAACGCAGGCAGAGACAGTCACCTGATCGGTACACTGGATACATGGCTCTTATGAGCAAATTTTTCATCACTGAGCCATCCTCTTTCGAGGAAGTTGTGGAGAATCCCCCATGGGTAGACGCCATGGTGGAAGAGTATGATTCGATTGTCAAAAACAGTGCATGGGAGATTGTCCCAAGACCGGAAGGGAAATCAGTGGTGGGTTCGAAATGGATCTACAAAGTTAAGTAGGCAGCTGACGGGAGTGTGGAGAAGTACAAGGCAAGATTTGTTGCCCGAGGCTTTTCACAGATAGAGGGGATCGATTATGAGGATACCTTTGCACTTGTCGCAAGGTATTCTTCCATACGGACGATTCTTGCTCTCTCAGCATAGACGGGATGGCACATTCATCAGATGGATGTGAAGATTTTGTTCCTCAACAGAGTCATTGAGGAGGAGGTGTACATTGAGCAGCCCGAAGGTTTTGAGATCTTCAGCAGCGAGTCGCATGTGTGCAAGCTCAAGAGAGCATTGTATGGGTTGAAACAAGCACCACGTGCTTGGTACACACGGATAGACAACTATTTTACCGGACTTGGATTCTCCAAGAGTGAGGCAAATCCTAACCTATACCAGATTGTGGTGGAGGGTAAGTTTCTTATGATTGTACTGTATGTAGATGATTTAATTCTAACAGGTGATGAGCTGTTGATTCTTTCATGCAAGGATGATCTTGCTAAGGAGTTTGAGATGAAGGACTTGGGCCTCCTTCATTATTTCTTGGGATTGGAAATCTGGCAACACAGTGATGGACTATTCGTTTCTCAGGGAAAGTATGCTCGAGAGATACTGGAGAAGTTCAACATGCATGGCTGCAAGCCTGTTGATACTCCTCTTCCTGGAGGTTGAAGGAAGGAGGATGCCACTTCGACAGAAGAAGTGGATGCCACTGTTTATCGACAGTTGGTGGGGTCGCTTATGTATCTGGTCAATACACGACCCGATATATGCTATGTTGTTAACCAGCTTTCACAAGCTATGGTTAAGCCAGCCAAGCTCTTCTGGAAGGCGGGAAAGCATCTATTGCGTTATTTAAGAGGCACATCGGGATATGGATTGTGGTATAGACAGGAGGATGAGGTGAAGCTATGTGGCTTCACGGATGTAGATTGGGCAGGAAGCCCAACGGACAGAAAGAGCACATCAGGAGGAGACTTCAGTATCGGGTCGACAACAGTTTCTTGGTACATCAAGAAGCAGAGATCCGTGGCACTCATTTCAGGAGAGGTCGAGTATATGGTAGCAAGTTTGGCTGCATGCGAGGCTATATGGATGAGGAAGATTCTGGTCGGTTTGTTCGGTTCTCATTTAGAGCCTACTGTGATTTACTGTGATAACCAGAGTTGCATTAAACTCTCGGCAAATCATATATTTCATGATAGATCTAAGCATATTGACATCAGGTACCATCATATCAAAGATTGTGTGTAGCAGAGAATCATGTTATTTTCATACATTCCAACGAAGGATCAGGATGTTGATATCTTGACGAAGGCGCTCACCAGGAGAAAATTCGAAAACCACCGCAGGAGGATAGGGGTTGCTGATAATCCATATCTTATTGAGAGGGAGTGTTGAGAATGCAACAAGATGATGGAGCTTAGTGGAAAGGAGTCGCCTTCACTAAGTGGGCCCGCAGGCAAATTATGGCGCAAAGTATATTTTTAGACATATGGATCATGTCTATGAGTTGCAGGATGCTTTTTATGGATGATTGGTCAAGTTGGAAAAGATAGATGGACTTCTATTTTTAGACAACAACGGTGACACTGTCAAGTCTAAATATAGAGCAGTAAACTTTATCTTATTCTCTTGGAGCACCTCAATTGGAGCTACAGATGTGGCACATGCAGCTGACAAAAGGAATCACGTGGCTACCTATGGGTTGACTGAGCTATTGCATGCAGGACTTCAGTTAGAACTCAACTGGTTGAGTTCAGTGGAGCTGGAGGTGGAGTTAATGGAGTTGTGTTCAATTTGACTTAATTGAAATGGTTGTATTTAGTCTAATTGGAAAAAAGACTAAGTGATGAGTTGTGTGAATTAGTTATTAATTAGTTCACTAATTATTAACTCATAATGCAACTAAAGAATACATTAGTTAACTCAGTGCATGTACAGTTCAGTGGAGACAGGTGTTAGAGATTGAGATTGATATCAGTTGTGACTATAGTTGTGCATGAGATCTTGCACAATCAGTGGGATTGAGTTATGCCAATGAGAATTGTGGCCAAGAACAAATTATTATATCCTGTGCTCATGTGATTTCCAGTGTGAGTGCGAGTTTGGTTATCATTTATTGTTCTTGCAGGATTGTGCAGTGGAGGCAGGCAAGCAGCGAAGGAGATTTGGAGATCAGATATGAGCTGTATTGTGTGTAAAAGGTGGAGATAGTACTGAGTACTTGTGAGGAGTATTGTACTATGTTTGTTGCATGTTCTCAATCATATAATATACATATAGTTTGGGGTTTTTAGCGAGATGCTTTCCCCGGGATACATACTGTGTTGATATATGTGTTTGATGCTTCTATGTGCGCATGTGTATGTTTCTGAATACTGCTAAATTGATGATCAATGTAGATGAGATTATGTATTATGCATGTATTCCACAATAGTGTTTAATCAGGATAATCTCGGTTGAATAAGTTTCATATTATTCATAAATTTCTACAGTTGAAAGTATGGACGAAGGCGATCTACATTGAACACTAGGTGCAAAAAAAGGAACCGTGGGATGCTAAGCATGAAGGCATTTCCATCGATGGCCTTGGTGATGGTGTATGAACCATATCAGAGCGGGTGAAGCTTGTGGTGGGGTCCATCAAGGTGCTCCTTCTAAAATGTAGCTAAACATTCTTGCTCACCTAGAACTTCTGCGGCACTCGATGCTGATCATGGCAGTACTTGTACTCAGCATTTGTCCTATCCAATATATCATGGACTTGTTGGCGGATGTGTTGAATGTGCTCAATGAAGTTGTTAGCCCTTTCAGCTTCAAACTAAATGTGAATCGAATATACCTGAGTGGATGCAAATGGTATGGCCACATCAATGGGGCATAATGACTAAAATCCCAACACTACCTGAAAGGGGTTGTGGCCTATTGAGATGTAGAGATATTTGTTGTAGTTGTTTTGGACATAAGGGAGACTTTCATCCCATGAGGGTGGATGCTTCAAGTTGTTGTGTACGATCATCCTATTGATAACCTCTGTTTGGCCATTGGTTTAGGGATGGAAATTCATGGACTTAGTAAGTTTGGTATCTAGCATCGACCAAAGCCTATGAGCAAAATGCACTCAAGAATCTGTTGTCGTGATTTGAGACAATGTATTGTGGGATACCAAAGTGTACCCATAGTCGCTCAAAGAAGAGCTTAGCAGTGGCCTCTGTTGTGATACTCTTCTTGCAGGCCCCCATGATGGCCATCTTAGAGAATCTGTCGACAACCACGAAAATGCAATTGTTGTCATGCTTAGTAGAAGGAAAGCCCAACATGTAATCCATGGAGACAGATTCCCAAGGTTGGCTAGGAGTAGGTAGAGGAGTATATAGGTCTTGCTTCTTAATGTTTGGTTTGGAAATGGAACAGGCAGTGCAAGATCTAATGTACTTCCCAACATCTTGACGAAGTTTCAGCCAATAAAAATACTTCTGCAATACTACCACTATTTTCTCTACTCTGAAATGTCCAGCAACACCACTGTAGTGTGCTTCCCAAATCATCTTGGCACGCTCACTTGAAGGAAAACAAATGTGTTTCAGGTGACATAAAAGTGCATCGTGAAGGTGAAAATTTGGGGCTTGCTTCCCTTCTAGGAGTGTTTGCAATATTCTGTCAAATTCTAGATCACTCTTGTAAAGATGCAGCCACACTGAGGTCTCATGCCCACAGGAGTCGAGCATAGTGATCAGCACCATGACCGGTGGTCGACTGAGGCAATCAGCAACATTATTGGTACTACGCTTCTTATACGTAATGTTCAAATGGAATTGTTGCAAATAGGTGGACCATTTCTGATGGCGGTCGTTCTACAACTTTCCTTATGTTTGTATGAACTATAGAGGTCGGTGGTCTATGTGGATGACTATTTCCTTCCACAGAATGTAATGCTTCCATTGACGGCAACCCTTCACAATGGAATACATTTGTTTTTCATAAGTGTGGTACTTCCAGACTGTGTCTGAAAGTGTCTCACTATGGTAAGCCAATGGATGCCCATGTTGAGTAAGAACTGCACAATAGCATAGTCGAAGCCATTTGTCTCAATCTCAAATGGTTGTTGCAGGTATGGTGATGTGAGCACTGGTGTACAACATAGGTGATTCTTCAAATCGAAGAACACTTGTTGTTGGGTTTTCGACCAAAAAAAAAATCTTTCACTCCACCCTTGATGACTTGACTTAAAGGCCAATATGGGAGAACCCCAACATGAACCTACAATAGAAATTGTCAAGACGCAAAAAGTTGTGGAGCTCTGTTAGAGTGGTTGGGGTTGGCCAATCGCGAATGAATTATATCTTGGATGGGTCCATGTACACCCTGCTCATCAATCATGTACCCTATAGATTGAACATGGGTCAGGCCAAAGGTGCATTTCTCAAAGTTAGCACACATCTTGTGTTGGTGCAGGGTTTGAAGGACCTATTGAATATGGTGGAGGTGCTCTTCCCAACTCTGGTTGAACATCGAGATGTGATATAAATACACCACCATGAATGCGTTGGTGAAGGGTTGCAAGATGTCATCCATCAATCTCATGAAGTTGCAGGGGTGTTCATCAATCCAAACTGCATGACCAACCATTCGAAAAGGCCCTCCTTGGATTGGAAGGTAGACTTCCACACATCGGAGGGTTCAATAGGCACTTGTTTATAACCTAACTTCATGTCAATCTAGCTGAAATATTTGGGCCTCTTGAGCTGGTCCAGAAGGTCATCAATCTGCGGGATTGGGTCCTATTCTAGACAATGATCTTGTTCAACGCTCAATAGTCAATACAAAGCCTCCAAGCCCCATCCTTCTTCTGTACCAACACAATCGGGCTCCCACAAGGTGATGAACTTGGTCTGATGTGCCCTTTCTACAATATTTCCTAAATCTACATATTGAGCTCATCATTCTCCATAATAGAGCGTCAATCGATCGATCGATTGAGAAATTATGCGCCTGGGGTTAGATCGAGTTCTTGACCTAACAGTGTAGATGTACCCCTATGGGTGAGGCAAAAATATTCTTGTACCCCTCCACGACCTTGTCCATCTATTGTTGTTGTTGAGAGGATCCCTATCTGTAAGTCGTGGCCACAACCTTCTTCTTTCCCTAAGGGCGAATCATAAGGAAAACAAATTTGTTGGTCTGGGAAATTATCTTACTACATTGCTTTGCAGTGATCAAAGAGATGGCGGTAGGCTTGGCTACCTCTGGTATCATGTATAGCTTATTAGAAAAGAAATAAACACAGAGTGAGCTCTAGACTCATATACAGCATGTCGCTTCCACAAGTATGGTTGTCCTAACAATACATCACAAACTTCAAGAGGAGAAGTGTCACACAATACTTCATCCTTCAAGGGCTTGATGCTATAGGGAATGTGCCACTTCTCACTAATACGAAGATCTCATCCTTGGTGAAGCCACCCAATGGTGTACAGGTGTGAATTTGATATAGTCCTTAGGCCTAACCTCTTCATGACCTCCACTGAAATGAGGTTCTTTTGGCTCCACTGTCAACAATGAACTACAGTAGATAACCCTTCACCCACATATGTGAGTGGAAGAAGCATTCCCCCTCCTCTGGATCTTTGGGATCAATCTTTTGGATCTTGGTGGTCAGCTACGGTGGCACGGGGCTCTGCATCAATGATCTTCTTCCCTTTGTTAGTTCCCTTATTAGGTTATGATTCAGAGTCAGAACCTACGTCTGTTTCGAAAGACTTTAGCTCGACCACGAGTGACTTCTTGGCCCAACACCCACTTGTATTGTGAGTCGAGCTCTTATGAACTCACACCATTTTCCCATTTCCTTCTTCTTCTTCGAGGTGTTGTTCTTTTCATGTGGCTTCGACAGGCTTCTTAGGTAGCACCACCTTGGCTTGGTCCTTTGTTCTGTGGTTTGGGGGCGCCTTTTCCTTGCTTTGGATTCGCAGATCCGAAGTCCCGCTTCTTCCATTTAAACTTCTGCTCAATCTTGATAGCATACCGATACGTTGTGTCAAGTGAGGACATGTCCATGAACTCCATCTCATCCTAGATGTACTTGTGTAGACAGTCGCGGTAATTCAGCACCAAATTCTTCTCAGTATCCTTAATACCCAGCTTCATGAGAAAGGTATGGAAATTATTTGTGAACTCTAGCACATATTGGTCCCTTCCCTGCCATAGCATGGTCCACTTTATGTATTTGTCTTCATAGCTCCCGATAGGGTAATATTGTTTCTTTATGGCATCTCGGAAAGAATTCCAAGTGGGTGAGGCTAAAAACAACGAGGGTTCACTCTCATCCTTTTGTTCACAATAGGTTTTCCACCAATCCTTGACGTGTGGGGAGGATTTAAGAAGTGCAAAAGTAATATTTTCCCGATTGGAAAAGTCATGAACTAAAAAATATCCTTCCAAGAGATTTAACTGTTTATCTATGGCATCTGCATCTATCAAGCCTTCGAATATGGGAGTATCAAAGTTAATTTGTACCTTAAAAGGAGTGGTGCCTCCAGAGTGGCAGTTGGATGAAGATGCATTGCCTGTGGGTAGTCGACGAAGGATTTGGGAAAAGTTATCCATCATTGTGTCCCTCTATCGCTTGACGGCTTCCTCGAGCAACATTTTTAAAGGATATCCTACCCCCTCATCTTTCTTTTCTTATGCCATGGGAGTTCGTCCGGTTTTCCATGGCTGATCTTGCAATAATTCAACCAAATCAAGCCCAAACTCCTTATACCCTAACCTCGTTAGGGACATGCAAAGCAAAGATAAGAAGATCAGTCCGCTCTGATACCACTAGATTTGAACTTAAACAAGAATGCAACAATGTATAGATGTAATCATAAACATAGAGATGTAGTAGAAAAACACTTCATTTCATTAACAGAAAAATACTAAACTATGCTTACAAACATAATGGAAATAAGATAGCTCGGGCGATGGTAGCTTGTCTCTGAGAATAGATGTGGTGGCTACATGCCTCTAAACTATGTTACAATGAGGCTCAAGGCCCTATTTATTATTTGAAAACATGAGAAAACCCTAGACAACCAAAACCCTAATCCCAAGAGATGTAACACCAAGAGTTTGTGGGCCCGATGGGGTTAGTTGGCCAACCAACTTCCCGGAGTCTTAACCTGGTCATATTATCTCCATTTTGTGCATACTATACCTTGTTGGAAATGTTTTTCTGAGTACTACAGGTTTTTCCATAGTCCCTGGCCTATAGCCATGGGCCTATCGCAGACCCCAAAAAAACATCATTTAGGGGGTTAAAATTGCACTGTAAGTTCAGGACCGGAAAAAATGCTAAAAATAGTAAATGCTGAAATGAACAAGGAAACAAATGAAATTGACTTGGGATTCTAGCTGGAATAGGTGGTTGGCCACAAATATCCACCGGGGTCAGTTTAGTAGGTATCCCCTCTCCATTCCTTCATCCTTCCTTCCATTGCTTCAATTGTATCTCTCTCTCTCTCTCTCTCTGTGACTCCTGTTTGGTGTCTCGTCGAAGTGTAATATATAACTTATTTCCGCAATAGGATTTTCTCCTCACACACATACATTGGAGGGCAAGCTGATATCACCAAAAAATGATCACTAGCCATTTCTAACTAGGTGGATCGAAATACACCATGTAGGATTAATTTTACCATAGTAAAATCACTTTCGCCATAGGAAATAATTTAGTAAATTATTTTATTAAATTATTTCCAATTAAAATTGAAAAACCCCATGAGAATAATTGAATAAATCATTATTTATTTAATTTTCTCTAAGAATAATTATTAAATCATTGTTTGATTATTACTCCTTGTCACATTTGACTAATTCACCTAGGAATAATTAAATAAATTACTATTTATTATTCATTAATTCTATTATTGGAATAATTGATAAATCACTATTTAATAATTAATTCAATTTCACACCATTCTTAATTCCCACGAAATAATTAATAATTTATTTTATTTGTTAATTATTTCTAAATAAAGGTATTTGACCTTTTTGAATATATTTTCCCTCTCCAAAAAATTTAAAAAAGTATTCGTAGTTGTTAGATCTTGATTTGGTCAATATTATTTTATTATTTTAAATTTCCAAGATCAACCCAATACTTTGATATAAATAAGATGGTTTTCCATTCACTCTTCACCATGATCATTACCATCTTCACCACTATCATCTTCTGGCATTTGAGCTACCACTTGAGTTCTACAAACTGTTTTGGCTTTTTCACATATTAAAAGAGAAAATAAATCACTAAAGCATCAAGGACATCAAAGGACCCGTCCCACGGAGGGGGATTTGCAGACCCTTTCGTAGATTCTTTCACCAGGTATTATCAATAAATAAATATTATTATTCATTTAAAAGTATTTCCATATTGGGTTATTACATTGGATTTATATTATTATTTGTTATTTTGCACCACATATATCTTTTTATTGTAGGTTTTACTCATTTTATTATTAAATATATGAAGCGTAAGAATCCAAAAATTGTTATTAGGGTCACTTATCACCAGTGACTTAAGTGAAGTGTTTTTGGTACACCTTCCAAGAAATTTCATACTAACAAGAAGAATGTTTGCCCAGGATGAAGAAATTCTTCGAGCTACATGATTATTCAAAGAATATGAAGGGAAGGATAGTTATTTTTAGTCTCAAGGGAAAAGTAGATATTTGGTGGGAAGATGTGAATCATGTCAGAGGCATCAGAATAAAAGAGTTGAGTTGGCATGAGTTCAAAAGACTCTTTAGGAATAAGTACTTGTCAAAGAGACATTAGGATGGAAAGGCCAAGGAGTTCTATGAGTTAAAGATGGGATCTATGACAAATGAAGAGTACATGACTAAGTTTTTGGAGTTTTTGAGGTATATGTCATATGTTAAGGATGAGAAGACAAAGGTTCAAAGGTTCATCAGTGGATTGCATTTATCATTTAAGGATATGATTAAGTATGATGAGCCTCAGTTGTTGGAGGAATTCTTTGGAAAATTGAAGCATTGTTATGAGCAGCCTAAGCGTAAGTCTAAGCCTAAGTGTGATTAGAAAGGGAATGACAAGATTAAAGGAAAGTGGGATAATAAGTGAGGAAGACCTCAAGATGCAAGTAACAAGGAGAATACAACACTGTATAAGAAGTTCAATGTAGTTGATAGAGGACATGTGTCTGAGCCTCAGGAGAAGAACACAGGTGATGGAAGGAATCCTTTGCAGTGTTTGGCTTGTGGTGGAGAGCATCACAAGAGAGATTGTACACAGCATCAAGGTGGTAGACCTCATATTTATAGTGCTCAAGAGGTGCAAATAGTTGGGGATGTCGCTTAGAGTATTTCTCATATTTATGTAGCAATGGATAATAGTCAAGTTGATCATCAGGCTTCTATTATCAAGATGGAAGGTAAGATTTGTGATCAAGTTGTCTCTATTTTTATTGATCCTAGATCTAACTATAGTTACATCAGTCCTAACTCGGTGGATAAGTGTGGCTTGAATAAATAACTTCATGCAAAATCTTCGTTGGTGCAATTGGCTATAGGGACCAGGAAAAGAGTTTATCATTGGGTGGGATGTTGTGCATATGAGTTGAATGGTATGTGTAAGGTGAGTTAATGGTATGCTAAATCCCTTGTCATTTTAATATGTCAACTTAGGGGTTTCGTAAAATTAGAAGCAAACCAAAATATATGGGACCTGAAATGAAATTGTTGTAGAAAGTTTGTTTAGGATGGAAAGAGAGAAAGAAATGCATATTACAAATATAACTAGAGAAAACAATAAATCTCATGAAAGAAAACTAAATTAAATTCTAAAGCTGGAATGAATGAATTAATGCCATGGCCTTTCTAAACTATCCAAAAGCAAACTAATCTATGAACAAATATAAGAAGAAAACTATGATAATTTAGAAATCAGTAAATTAAACCATAAAGTAGTAAATAACAACTAGTGATTTAGTTGTCAAGCAAGAAAACTAAGACAGCTAATAAGCACGCAGTTTAATGACAATCAAACCAAATGTAAGAAAGTAAATCAAACTTGCAGAAATAAAATCACACTTATAGAAAGTGAAGCACACTTGCATGAAAGGAAATAACAGAAATTAAACTATGTTACAGTTGTATGCAAATTGTGGTTGATGGGGATCCTTCCATTCTTCAATGAGCACACAAGAACAACTATCACATCTTAAGAATAAAACAACACTCATAGCTCATGATTTGGAGAAAATGATATTATTCATGTTGAATGAACAATCATAAATATGATGCTAATGAATAAAATGACAACTATTAGCTTCGTTTGAAGGATGCTCCTCCTATTTATACATGAATTAGGGATATCTACTCAATAAATGTAGATCCCTTAAATATCTACTAGAACCATACTTGTCTCAACTTATCTATAAATACTAGATACAAATCCCATGACTCATAAAGATCTCCATGATATTTCTCCTTGGAATATGATCCACCTCTTGAGTTGAAATTCGAATTTAAACTTGGGAGGGCACATAAGGGTGCCTTGGAATCTTCCAAATGATCTACACATGTCACAAAACTCATAACACACATACGCACACACATATATGCAACCATGTTAATTTCCTAGTTTTTAATCATGAATTCACTTTAAATACATAAAATAAATAACTTTGGAAAACAAGGATCCTAACCCACATAATCATGAAGATGGTCACTTGATGTAGGGTTTTAGGCTAAATAGTTATGAAATGAGAGCTAAATAATTATGAAATGATGGAAATATGGATGACAATTTTGAGACTCAACATACCCCCCAACTGAAGTTGTTGCATGCCTTCATGCAACTATTGCATTGATTCACTTGTCCATAAATTGATATTTTTTTTAAATGCTTTTCTTCTTTATGAAATTTTGCTTGTATGGATTCTCTGCAAACTTTGTGCCATCATTTTCTCTTTTGCAAAGTGTAATACATTTCATTGCAACATGTATTTTTGATGGTTGGTTCTTGTGTGAGAACCAAAATTTTGAGCATTGGTTCCTCCGTAACAATGATTTTAATTTTTTGCTGCATCAAAGTTCATGAAAACATTGAGAATTTTCTTTTCAAGTCCTATAAACTATCAATGAATTGATAATTTGCAAAGAATATAATCTTTTGGAATCATACTGCAATAATAGTTGATTGGAAAGAATATGTAAGTTGGAATGAAATTAAAATGTATGATAGTGTATGAAATGTGAATATGAATTGATGTCCCTTCCCCCCAACTAAAAGTCTCTTTCATTTTATGACAATATGAGAAAGGGAGTGTAAATGTGGAATTTTCCAAAATTACAATTTTAGCATTTTAAGGAATTACATGACTAAAAATTAAAAAACCACATACCTTCACTTACCCTTAATGTACATGAGTTGTGGATGCTAAAGAGTGTGGTTGTTAATGTTGTTGGGTCATGGAGTATGTAAACAAAGGAATTTGGATCTGCTTCTGTGTTCTTTTTGTTGATGACAAGGTTTGAATCTTTATTGTTATTATCATAAATTGATCTGTTGCAAACTACTGAAATGATGTAGCCTTCAATCATTATAAAACCGATAGTACAATTTTAGTCATGCGAATAAATGTGTCGATGTCGAGCATGAACATAATTCATTGGATTACCAACCATTGATGAATGTCGTTAACCAATGTGAGGCGCCTCACCATTAATGTCAATAAGTGCCAAGGCACCTAAGTACATATTGCGAAGGGCGAATAAATGAGCTGATGTCGAGCCCCTTGCAAGATCCAACGATCAAGGGACATTGGTATATTCCCATGATTGTTGGCAAGAAAGCCTATAATTAAGGCATACAATCCTGAAGGTACTACTAAGAACTCTAGCCTTGAACCTAGATAATGTGTTGATGTTGATAGGCCTAGACTTGTTAGAAGGGAGCCCTTAAGGAATCCTTCGTCATCTAACGCGAGCATGAAACAATGATTTTTAGAGACTATGAATGAATTTTTTTTGCAGTGGATCAAGGTTTATTTGAAAAATCGAAAGCAAATGTAATGAATCGTCTTTTTAGAGGAACTGAATGTTTTATTGTTGGGTTACAGGTTAGTGAAAGAGAGGCATTAAAGTATAATGATTATGAAGGAAAATGAATAGTGGATCACGGTTTTATTTGAAAACATGAAAAGGAAAATGGAATGAAAATTTTATTGACTGAAGAAGTGGGAATGCAATGAAGGTCTTATTTACTGAAAAAGGAGGAATTCAATGGTGAGACTCGCATCTTAAAAGCTTCCAAATGATGTAATGGATCCGTTTAGACATTATTTATCCAAAATCATGTGCTAATTTTTAGATATTTCATCTTTTATTTTTCTCTAATCATGCTCTTCTGAAAGAAATGTGGTCCTTGAGAGAGACATTGTTCGGTTATGGCCATCTATTCTTCCTAGTGGAACCTGCAAAAAAACTAGTACTTCTTCTGTAATGGAGTGTGAGATTTTCAAAAGAGAGAGGTGAACAATCTCTCTATTAATGACATTTACAAAAAAAACTGAGAATCGGTACTAATAAAACAAATTCATGAAAGACAATCAATTGAACTTTTACCTGTTTCGAAACAGTGAGTGTCTCAGGTTACCTATTGTGTATTTTCAACAATTTCTTCATTATTTACTATTTCAAATTCTCATGATATCTTTCTCATTTTGTAGCTCTCGTCGCAATATTTTCAACGACGCTTGAATCATCAAAATCCGATGTCGTATGAGAAAGTTAGGCTTATTTGAAATTTGGGTGAAACAATGAAGATTGTCATGAGGTTTCTCAGTTGTAGGATTGTGCCCTTCTTGCATCTAAAAATCATGTCAATCTTCTTCGGTTGAGTCATGACATAAAATTTTCATGTTTGTAATGTCATTGGCTTCTGTACCTACAGGACTCAAAGAAACATGATCATCTAAAAATACTTTATGCAACAAAAACACGTCTACAAGATTCAATCTTCCATCTACAGGATTCTCTTCAAGGCATAAAACAATAATCCTGTAGATGAAGCACCCTTATCGTTCTTATTCTTGATCCATTTTCAGTGTTGAAAAATGAGCTGGTAGACGAAGGGTCACTGTGTAATATTGATGTGGCAATGGGTGACATGGCAAATGGATGATGTGACATGTTGACTATTTGACTGATGATGTGGCGATGAATGTGCAATATTGGTCAATGTTGTGCTGCCATGTGGTGGCAAAATTGTTGTTTAATTAATGTTGTATCAAAATTGTAGAATATTTAACAAATTCCAATCCCGACAAAATTTGAACTGATGACCTCCATTATGCAATTTAAATGACTTACCAATAAATAACATGTCACATTTATGAATTTAATGGAATTTTGAAAATTTTTATTATTCTAAAAATGAAAATTGAAACAACAACCTGACAAATGGCCAATCTAGATCCAATATTTTTAGGAAAATATTATTCCAAAATATTTTCCAAATCATTTTTCCTATCTTTTGAATTCATCCTTTCCAAGATTTTTAAAAAAATGGAATTCCAAAATATTTTCCAAATCATTTTTCATATCTTTTGAACTCATCCTTTTTGCCGAGAAAGTGGACTTTTTTTAACCAATTTTTATTATATAAAGCTTCGAAATGTTTATGTTTTTTTTCATACTTATGTTGCAGGTTGTAAACATGGTGAAAATACCATTTCTGAACATTTCTATAGTAAGATTTTTTTTTAATAATTAATATTTTTTTTTTATTTAATTATTAAATTTTTATTTTTATCAATTTTTTTTAATTTATTGATTGAATTTTTATTTTTTCTCTGCAGCTTGGCAACGCTACTGGGTTGTTTCCCATGGCTCTGTAGCTAGGCCGTTGGATGGTTGTGGCCTTGGCCTTGGTTGCTGGCTTTATTTAATTGAAAACTAATTTTTTTTACGCAACCTGGCAAATAAGGCTCTAAAGGACCCTGAAAATCTCTCAAACGGTTACGAACTTTGAGGAAATCTCCCGTGCTAAACATAATTAACTCCATTATGAGAAAAACTCCTGTTTTATATTTTTTAGATTTGTTTTCATTTTGTCACAAAATGCATTTTAAAAATAATATTTTTAACCTCTGTCTATTTGGCCTTTGCTTGGGTAACTGTCGGGTGAAATTCGCTTTTTTTCGAAATCGGGAGAATTTGCAGCTATCTTTCATTTTTTTCAAAATCACACATGACATTTGCAGCAATTTGTTTCATTAGCTTCCATGTTTTTTTCTTATTTGTTTAAATTTGCTTTATTCTCATTTTCGTTTTAGTGTTTTTATTTTTTTATTGTTGTTTTGGTTTTGTATTTTAAATTAATTTTTTATTTCAAATTTGTTTATATAAGAAAATCTCTTCTTTTTTTTTTTAATTTACATGTGCTCCATTCACTTTTAACACACACACACACAACACACACACACACTATATAAAGAAACATTATTATTATTATTATTTTTAAATGTTCCATTTAAAATTTAATGAAACATTTAAAAAAATTTATGCTCCATTTTAAAATTTAATATATATATATATATATATATATATTATTTAAAAGAAACAAATAATGAAAGAGAAGAATCATTTTTTTAACAAAATATATACTAATATTAAAATTCTTTTTCTGATCCTCGAGGTCACACAAAGCGCAGGAGGAGAGCATACACAGGTTTTTATTAGTTGATTCCTCTCTTTTAAATATTTGGATGCAAAAATAAATGAAAAGAATGGATCGCTTACATGAAACTATCATTCTTCCACTTTCGCTTGTGATATTTGTTCACAATCATTTGTTTTATTGCAATTTTTTCCTACCAAGGGTTAGTAAATGAGTGGTTCTTACTGCACCACAAAATTGCAAATCTATCCTAAAAATCGCAAAAACTTGTTTTTATTAGTTAGTCATATTCTACTGAAAAATAAATAAAACATTCTCTCAAGTATAAGAGAATTTCCAATGCATCCATGTTCTTAACAAAATCATCAATGAACTCACATTCATGTTTAAAATATAGTCTTTGATATGTACCAGTATATGAAAGATCAATTGCCTTGATTTGAATAATGTCAGAAGATACTGAAAAATGGAATCCTCAAATCCGATAATTGTTTTAAACCAAGATTCAATGTAATCTTGTCTTCCTTGTTTTTCTAATATCATGTCATGCAAGTCTTTAGAGATGTGATTTTCATTCATAGAATTGGGTGATAGACCTGCATGAAACTCAGGTTTCAACAACTTCTATTCTTTAACATGCATCCATGATTCTTGGAAGTTACACGAATATTTTTCCTCTTTTAATTGTTTTTCTTCAATGGAAATTGGTGCTTTATTTTGCAGTCCCTCAACATTATGAGTGGATTGAGTTGTTTTATTGTTGGGGATTCCAAATGGTTGTGCAGGTAGTGGAGTGGAAATGGATCTTTAGGGTACTTGTGCGGATGGTCATGGTTGAATTGAGGTCAATTGAGCGTGAAATGGATGTTGTGGTCGAGGAGAATAGTATGAATAACATTGAGCTTGGCATTGAGGATAGTGAGGAAAAGATTGAGGATACAGTGGATTTCTTCTGTAAGGCCCTTGCCAACCTTGTTTCCAAAATTGGTTTTGAGATTGGATTTGAGATGGCCAAGCTTGCCAAGGCAAGGGTGTTTTCCAATTAATTTGAGATTTTTGTGTATAACCTTCAAATTGAGAAGTAAGATCTTGCATCATACGAGGTTGATGAGGTTTCCATGATCTCTTTGGAGCCCCATAATAGGATTGTTCCAATGTTTGATTTGCTCCTTGGTAAACCTCCTTTAACCCCGGTAATGATGGACATTCTTTAGTAATATGTGATCCTGCACAAATTTCATACATTTTAATGTTATCAAGTTGACTCATGCAAATCATGTTTCCTTTTTCAGTTAGGGCAAAACATAAATGAAGCAACCTTCTTAACTATTTGCTTGTTTTCCATTCTTAGCATATCAATTTGTTCTTTTAAATCAGCAAAAATGTCTAAAAATTTGTTAAGTTCAATTTGACTTATCAATACTAATGTCGACTTACTTACTTTTTCCATAATAGGATCCTTAGGAGATCTTGCATACTCTTCTTTTCCTCTTGATATGTTCTTACACAATTCACAAATCCCTTGAAAAGACAATTTTGAAACATCTCATTTTCCCACCAGGTTAAGAGTATCAATCCATTCATCCCTTATAGCGTTTAGTAGGAGAGTTTTTAATGTGTCTGATCCTAAATTATGCATTTTATCTCTTTTGACATGATATGTAAATCTCTCCACTAAATCTACTAAGCTTTCATCCTCTTTTTGGTTCATCTTAAAGAATTGATTTCTAAGGTCATGGTTTATACAATAATCTTTTTATTTTTCCAAAAATACTATTTTCATATCATCCCATTTCCTTATAGAATTTGTTCCTAAAGTCATGAACCATTTAAGAGCTCTATCCTTCAATGTTGTCAGAAACAAATTCAACTTTTGAATGCGTAACAAGTAGCCATAAGCTCTACAAATTATTTCAAATTTAAATAGGAAAATTTATGGGTCTTCTGATCTCATACCATTGAATATAGGAAGTACAGATGGAAATATGTTCTTCATATAAACATTTATGTCAGTTTCTTGAATGGGAAATCCAAAATGATCTTCCTCATCTTCACCATCTCCAACCATTTCTTCTACCCGCAAAATTGGGAATTCATGATATGGATGGTTTTTTTTTTATGTTTTTTCTTTTTTTAGTGAATGGGGGTTTTGTTTTATAAATGTTTTATCTTTTCTAATTTCCATCTAAATGCAAATAACCCTAGTGAATATGATTTATAAGCAATCTTCCTAACTAGTTACTTCTAAGTATGCTTCCCTGACAATGATGCCAAAAATGTAAGGCGATTTAATGGTATGCTAAATCCCTTGTCATTTTAATATGCCAACCCGAGGTTTTCGTAAACTTAGAAGCAAACCAAAATATATGGGACCTCAGATGAAACTGTTGTAGAAAGTTTGTTTAGGATGGAAAGAGAGAAATGAAATGCATATTGTAAATATAACTAAAGAAAATTGCAAAAGAAATCTCATGCAAGAAAACTAAATTAAATTCTGAAGCTCGAATGAATGAATTAACGCCATGGCCTTTCTAAACTATTCAAAAGCAAATTAATCTATGAGAAACTATAAGAATAAAACTATGATAATCTAGAAAATAGTAAATTAATCCAGAAAGCAGTAAATAGCAACTAGTGATTTAATTGTCAAGCAAGAAAACTAAGATAGCTAGTAAGCAAGAAGTTTAATGACAATCAAATCAAATGTAAGAAAGTAAATCAAACTTGCAGAAATAAAATCACACTTATAGAAAGTGAAGCACACTTGCATGAAATGAAATAACAGAAATCAAACTATGCTATAGTTGTATGCATATTGTGGTTGATGGGGATCCTTCCATTCCTCAATGAGCACACAAGAACAGTTATCACATCTTAAGAATCCAACAACACTCATAACTACTCAATAAGTGTAGGTCCCTACACTTATCAATTAGGGATATCTACTCAATAAGTGTAGGTCCCTTAAATATCTACTAGATCCATACTTGTCTCAACTTATCCCTTGATACTAGATACAAATCCCATGACTCGTAAAGATCTCCATGATATTTCTCCTTGGAATATGGTCCACCTCTTGAGTTGAAATTCGAATTTGATCTCGGGAGGCCACATAAGGGTGCCTTGGAAGCTTCCAAATGATCTACACACACACACATATATATGAAACCATGTTAATTTCCTAGTTTTTAATCATGAATTCACTTTAAATACATAAAAGAAATAACTTTGGAAAACAAGGATCCTAACCCATATAATCATGAATATGGTCACTTGATGTAAGGTTTTAGGCTATATAGTTATGAAATGAGGGCTAAATAGTTATGAAATGATGGAAATGTAGACGATAATTTTGAGACTCAACATACCCCGCAATTGAATTTGTTGCATGTCCTCATGCAACTATTGCATTGATTCACTTGTCCATGACTTGATATTTTTTTTGAAATGCTTTGCTTCTTTATGAACTTTTTCTTGTATGGATTCTCTGTAAACTTTGTGTCATCATTTTTTCTTTTGCAATGTGTAATACATTTGATTACAACATATAATTTTTTTTATGGTTGGTCCTTGTGTGATAACCGAAATTTTGAGCATTGGTTCTTGTGTAACAATGCTTTTTATTTTTTTGCTAGATCAAAGTTCATGAAAACATTGAGAATTTTCTTTTCAAGTCCTATAATAAATATCAATGAATTGATAATTTGCAAAGCATATAATCTTTTGGAATCATACTACAATAATAGTTGATTGGAAACAATATGCGAGTTCGAATGAAATGAAAATGTGTGATAATGTATGAAATGTGAATATGAATTGGTGTCCCTCCCCCCCCAACTATAGGTGTCTTTCAGTTTATGATAATATGAGAAAGCGAGTGTAAATAAGGAATTTTCCAAAATTACAATTTTAGCATTTTAAGGAATTGCATGACTAAAAATTAGAAAACCACATATCTTCACTTACCCTCAATGTACATGAGTTGTGGATGCTGAAGAGTGTGGTTGCTGATGTTGTTGGGTCATGGAGTATCATAGTTAAGTAGGATGGGGCCTCACCTTGAGCCTTGAGCCTTCGGCCCTTCTTGATGGGACACCCATCCTTGATGGGGCCCCTCCTTGAACCTTGAAAGAATTTGGATATGCTTCTGTGTTCTGTTTGTTGATGACAAGGTTTCAATCTTTACTATTGTTATAACAAATTGATCTCCTGCAAACCGCTGAAATGATGTAGTCTTCAATCACTATAAAACCAATAGTACAATTCTATTAATGTGAATAAATGTGTCGATGTCGAGCATGAAGAGAATTCATTGGATTACTGAGCATTGACGAATGTTGTTAACCAATGCGAGGCAACTCACCATTAATGTCAATGAGTGCCAAGGTACCTAAGGACATATTGCGAAGGGTGAATAGATGAGATGATATCAAGCCGCTTGCAAGATCCAACGATCATGGGACATTGGTGTATTCCCATGATTGCTGGCGAGAGAGCCTGTTATTAAGGCGTACACGCCTCAAGGCACTACTAAGGACTTTAGCCTTGAACCTAGATAATGTGTTGATGTCAATAGGCCAAAACTTGTTAGAAGAGAGGCCTTAAAGAATCCTCCATCATCTAATGCGAGCATGAAACTATGATTTTGAAGGAATATGAATGAATTTTTTTTCCAGTGGATCAAGATTTATTTGAAAAATGGAAAGCAAATGTAATACATCAGCTTTGTAGAGGAGTTGAATGTTTTATCATTGTGTTACAGGTTAGTGAAAGAGAGGCAGGAAAGTATAATGACTGTGAAGGTAAATGAATAGTGGATCAAGTTTTTATTTGAAAACATGAAAAGGAAAATGGAATGAAAATTTCATTGACTGAAGAAGTGGGAATGCAATGAAGGTTTTATTTACTGAAAAAGGAAGAATGCAATAATGAGACTGGCATATGAAAGGCTTCCAAATGATGTAATGGATCTGATTCGACATTCTTTAACCAAAATCATATGCTAATGCTTGGATATTTTATCTTTATGTTTCTCTGATCATGTTCTTTTGAAAAAAATGTGGTCTTTGAGAGAGACATTGTTTGGTTATGGTCATCTATTCTTCCTCATGGAACCTGCAAAAAAAATAGTATTTCTTCTGCAGTTGTAATATTTTCAAAGAGATAGGTGATCAATCTTTCTATTAATGAAATTTACACAAAAAACTGTGAATCTGTACTAATAAAACAAATTCACGAAAGAAAACCAAGTGAATTTTTACCTGTTTCAAAACTAGTGCCTCAGGTTACTTGTTGTGTTTTTTCAACAATTTATTCATTATTCACTGTTTCAAACTCTCATGATATCTTTCTCATTGTGTAGATCTCGTTGAGATATTTCCAACGATGCTTGAATCATCAAAATCCGATGTCATATGAGAAAGTTAAGCTGATTTGAAATTTGGGTGAAACGGTGAAGATTGTCATGGGGTTTTTTAGTTGCAGGATTATGCCCTTCTTGCATCTAAAAATCCTGTCAATCTTCTTTCGTTGAGTCATGACAAAATTTCCATGTTTGTGATGTCGTTGGCTTCTGTACCTACAAGACTCAAAGAAACATGATCATATAAAAATATTTTATGAAACAAAAATGCATGTCTACAGGATTCAATCTTCCATCTACAAGATTTTCTTCAAGGCATAAAACAATAATCCTATAGATAAAGTACCCTTATCATTCTTCTTCTTGATCCATTTTCAGTGTTGAAAAATGTGTTGGAAAACGGAGGGTGACTGTGTAATAGTGATGTGGCAGTGTGTGACATAGCAAATAGATGATGTGACATGTTGACTGTTTGACTGATGATATGGCAATGAATGTGCAATATTGGCGAATGTTGTGCCGCCATGTGGTGGCAAAATTGTTGTTTAATTAATGTTGTGTCAAAATTGTAGAATAATTAACAAATTCCAATACCCACAAAATTTGAAATCATAACCTCCATTCTGCAATTTGAATGACTTACCAATAGATCACAAGTCACATTTATTAATTTAATGGAATTTTGGAAATTTTAATTACTCTAAAAATGAAAATTGAAACAATAACCTAACAAGTGGCCAATCTAAATCCAAGAACTTTAGGAAAATATGATTCCAAAATATTTTCCAAATCATTTTTCATATCTTTTGAATTCATCATTTCCAAGATTTTTAGGAAAATGGGATTCTTATCTTTTGAACTCATCTTTTTTGCCAAGAAAGTGGATTTTTTTAACCAATTTCTATTTTATAAAAACTTGGGAAATGCTTATGATTTTTTATATATTTTTTTGTTACAAGTCGTAAGCATGGAGGAAATAGCATTTCTGAAAATTTCTGCAATAAGGATTTTTTTTAATTAATATTTTTTGTTATTTATTTTTTTTTCTTTTTTTTTTTAATTTATTGATTGATTTTTTTTTCTCTGCAGCTTGGCAATGCTGCTAGGTGTTTGGCCATGGCTCTGTGGCTGGGCCGTTGGATGACCATGTGCTGAGTGGTTGGTCATGGCTGTCACTGGGTCGTTGGATGGCTATTTTCTGGGTGGTTGTTCATGGCTCTGTGGTTGGGTGGTTGGATGGTCGTGGCCTTGGTTGATGGCTGCATTTAATTGAAAAACGTTTTTTTCCACGCAACCTCGAAAATAAGGCTCTAGAAAACCCTGAAAATATTTCAAACGATTATGAATTTTGAGGAAAGCTCCCATTCTAAACATAATTCGCCCTGTACAGAGAAAAACCCATGTTTTATATTTTTGGGATTCGTTTTTATTTGGTCACAAAATGCATTTTAAATGTTTTTAATCTCTGCGTATTTCGTCTCTGCTCAGGTAATGAGGAGTGAAATTCATTTTTTTCTCAAAATCAAGAGAATGCACAGCTATCTTTCACTTTTTTCAAAATCACACATAACATTTGCAGTAATTCGTTTCGTTCGCTTCCACGATTTTTTTTTTATTTGTTTAAATTTGCTTTATTCTCATTTTCGTTTTAGTGTTTTTATTTATTTTTATTATTTCTTTGTTTTTTAATGTTGCTTTGGTTTTGTGTTTTAAATTAATTTTTTATTTCAAATTTGTTTAAATAAACGAATCTCTTTTATTTTGCTTTTTTTTTTTTAATTTACATGTGTTCCATTCACTTTTAATAATATATATATATATATATATATATATATATATATATATATAATAAAGAAACATTAAAAAAAAGTATGTTCCATTTAAAATTTAATGAAACATTTAAAAAAAATTATGCTCGATTTTGAATTTATAAGATATAACACATATTTCATTAAATTAAAAAAGTATTCTATTACAAGGCCTCCAACAACATTCATTTTTTTTTTTTGTAAATTTCCATATTAACTTGATTCAACAAAAAATTATTTGCAAGTAATTTCTAACCAATTAGAGATCATGAATAAGTCAAACATGGGGTTGTCATGTATAATAGTATCAATACACAATAGGAATGTGAAATCAAACTCTTAGAAGAAATTGATTTAAGTTAAATCATATTAGTATGTCAAACATCCAATCAAGATATTATAGTTATGGATAACATGCTAGGTTTATCGATGTTTAAATTTTATGTCTCACAACTCTAACCCCCTTTCCCCCAACCTACAAGGGGTTTGTTGATTGAATGATGGTGTTGTGAGGATCTTATTGTAAATGACAAGGATAGGTGTCCCTTGCATTGCATTGAAACTAGTCTATTAAAACCTAAGTAAAATGTTCTTGTGCTCAATTTCGTACGTCCCCTTTGTGCCTTTATGAAGCACTAATAAGGGGGTCATCATTCATCTTCATAGAATGCAGGCATCTACTATAAAGGTCATACATTGTTGATCTACGTATTTCAAGAAGATTAGGCACCATTGGTATATCTCCACTTAAATCCAAGTACATCAAATATTAGCACAATTGATGGTCGTGTGGATATTGATCTCTCCTTGTAAACATTGTCAAAACCAATAATAGTCTCGATGTAAATTTAGTGTCAACCAATAGTATGGAAAACCATGATTGACCATTACTTTCACTAAGAAGAAAAAATGATAAGCATTTTTAATGGGGAAGAAATAAATGTGAAACATAACTCATGTATTTTAGTTGAAATTTATATAAGTCCCCCTGCTCTTTAATTATTAAATATTTAATGCAAATACTTCTAAATTATCATTAAGATATTGATTTTGAAGATTATACGTGTATTAAAAGACATTTATCTATGACATTGGATTTTTCATGTAGCATAAATAAACCACTTAAAGCTAATTATCAACTAATCTTAAATAGTTTTTTATAATATATATCTTTACTTGCATTAATATATTTATTTCAAAAATAAATTACATTTTTAAACTTGTATGAATACATATAACTAAATAAAATTCAATAAATAACATCCAAGTCTTGTTGGATTCTATGAGATTATTTTAAGTACAAATTGTTTATTCCCCGTGTTCTTTAATTATTAAATACTTAATGTAAATACTTCTAAATTATCATTAAGATATTGATTTTGAAGATTATATGTGTATTAAAAGGCATTCATCTATGACATTGGATTTTTCATGTAGCATGAATAAACCACTTAGAGCTAATTATCAATTAATCTTAAATAGTTTTGTATAATATATATCTTTACTTGCATTAATATATTTATTTCAAAAATAAATTACATTTTTAAACTTATATGAATACATATAACTAAATAAAATTCAATAAATAACCTCTGAGTCTTGTTGGATTCTACGAGATTATTTTAAGTACAAATAGTTTATTTAAGATTTGAAATTTACAAAACGTTAATATTGATGGTGAAAGCATGTCATATGGTCTAAAAAGTTTAAAGGCATCCATTTATGGCCCATCTCTTGAATGAGCTTAAATAGTCTACTTATTAATCCATGTTTTATTAGAAAATTCATTTTCTTTACATGGTTTTTTATTCTAGAAATAACAATTTCACAACATTCATATTAAACCACATGATAGTTAAATAAAAATTAATTAATGCTTTCTTGACTTATTGACTTATATGACATGATTACATATAAGAATAATTGATTTAATAATGCATAGTTAGTCAAACTTTCAATTCAAAATAGAATAAACCAATTAGAACTCATAAATAATTGGTTTTAAATTATTAATTTTCTAGAAATATATATTTTTTACTTACATTGAGATATTTATTTCAAAAATAAATTCCATTTATACATACATACATTCTAAATATAAT
>APFE031098936.1:143958-224724 GCA_000404065.3 Pinus taeda
CATGGAGTTTTATTTAAAAAAAAAAGTGTCACATTTACACACTTAGATTAAACCTCATGATATGAAAATAAAAGTCAATAAATGGCTTTATATAGACCACTTAAAAATCATTATCAATTAATTATAATTTGTTTTGTGAAATATATATATATACTTACATTAAGAGTTACATTTAAAAATTGCATCACATTTATGAACTTCTATCAATGCATATAGCCAAATAGAATTCTTCAAGTCATATTAGATTCTATGAAATTATTTAAACCATAAAGAAACTATTTATGAATTGAAAATGACAAAATGCTAATATGGATTGAAAATCAATGTCTTATGGTGCAAAAAGTTTAAATACAACCATTTTTTACCCATCTGTTTAATGAGTCTAGATGGTCCACTTAACACATTGTTAATTAATTATTCCATGTTTTATTAAGAAGAGAATTTTGTTTTTCATAGAGTTTTGTATCAAAACAATACAATATGAGATTTATACAGTCTTAATAGATTACGTGATAAACAAATAAAAGTCAATAAATGGATTCCTTATTAAAATTAAATGAGATGAGATGATTGCATATACAAATAGTTGATTCAATAATATATGAAAAAAGAAATTGGGTTAAAAATTGAATGCTCTGCAATTTAAAGAGTAGTATTCACTTATGAGTCATAACCCGTTAGCCTAAATAGTCCACTTAATACTTATTATCAAGAAATTAAAAGACTTATTTTTCGAAAAAATGCATCATGGTATATGGCTATTATAATCACATTTATACTCATATTAATGGACATAACTAAGTACAAGTCAACAATATAATTATAGCTCAAGTGATATAATTTCAGTTTAGTTGAAAGACAAATTTACAAAAAAAATGACTTTAAATAATGAAATTAGATGCCTTACGGTTCAAAAATTTCAATGACATAATTAATCCATGATAGTATCTAATCAAACCTTGATAATCCACTTATCAATCATTATCCTCATATACATGTTTTTTTAAGAAATGCAAAAATATTTACAATATATTTTTATCTAAAGAATTACATATCACATTTATGCACTCATATTACTGCATTTTATATGTAAACAATGAATAACTAACTTTGTGCCTTATTGATTTTCAATATGATATGATTGCAATTACAACCATTAATTGATTTAAGCATATAAATTTATGAAAACTATCAATTGAGAAATCACATATCTTATGCTTCAAAAAGATCAAATCTGGTGTAACCCAGCCCAATGGCCCACGCTTTACGCTGTGGTAGGTCGCTGTGAGTTAACACTGGCACTTAATGAACTGTCCTCTTGCCTCGATCTTACCTCCGCTTGTTCTTCGTGCCAAAACCACCGATCCTTGTGGTTATTCGGAATTATTCTTTCGCGCTGAGAGTCTTTCGTGAGGGTTTCTTGGGTTCCCTCTGTGGAACGCTGTCTGGTTTGCTCAGATGAATGTTGGTTACCTTCTGTTGACGATAATCCGCGAACTCTCCTCTCCTTGGTTTGCCTGTGAACTTAAGGGAAATGCTTCTCGAAGGCTGTTGTTGCTCGGCTCTGAAATTTGTTTCAAAACTGTTAAGTCTGATTGGTTATTCTCCTTATGCATGTGCGTGTTCTGTAAAATATTTCCAGTGTTTTTGCTCACTGTAGTCTGTTTGTGGTCTGCGAATACGCCTTCATGGTTTGGTCAGGGTTTATGGTAGACTTTTCTCTCGTTTTGTTGTGATTTATGGATATGTGTTGTGGCTTGGTTATGCTTTCCGAACTCCTGTTGTTTTCTTGGTCCGAATTTCGGTTCAATCCTCACGTCTACTATTATTCTGGGTTTTCATTCGGCGACATCGGTGTTTGTCCTGAGCACAGGACCACATTGGCGTTTGTTCGTCGATGGGAACAAGTATTACCTCTCGTCCCTGCTTCAATTCTGTTCTGCTTCTTTCACTGTGACTTACCCCTCTGGCTCCTTTGGTCTACAGTTATACAATTTGTCCGAGACGGCGCTATGGCTAACTTCGACTCAGCATACTCAGGTATTCTGGTATTTTTTTTATTCTCCGCATGCAATGGTGTGTTTCCTTGAAGGGTTTTCCCCCTTTTATACTTGTAACACGGTTGCTATTGTTGGTTACAGGTCGCTGGTGGCAACCTGGGTATGCGATTACTCCAGTCTCTGTTAACACAATAAATTTGGTTCTCGGTAGGCCTGAATCCTCAAATATTTTTGTTTCTCTTCGAACGATAGGTGACCACGATCGCTCTAGGATTATCTGGGGTTCTTGGTCGTTGAATGTAATTTGTTGTTGCTGTGTCTTTTTCAGTCGTTGTTATGTCAGGGTTGATAAATGCAAATGGTTGTTGATATTTTGGTTAAACCCTCGTCCAGGGTTTCTGGCTTATGACGCCACTCCAGTCATATGTTTTTTGTAAAAATGAAATCCTTCGTATACGCATGTTTTGTGTTTGACAATGATAAATAGTAAAGTTGATCGATGGTTCTCGATTTTTCAATGGAATTTATAAATGTTACACAGCAATGTTACCTCTGTTCTGTGGTCGTTTTTCTTCCTCTGTTCTGTGGTCGTTTTTCTGGGTACAAATGCTTGCCCGTGGTTGACTCCTGTGTACAATTTCTCTTCTCGGACTTCTGGAAATTATGCCTCTTGGTCCTTGTTTAACTGTGTGCGGAAAACACGTCCAGTACTTGGTGACTAATTGTATATTCGTATTCAAGATATAGCATAGTACATTATACAGACATTCTCAATATGGTTCTTTATCAAACTGTAATGAAAAATTTATATTAGGATGAATAGTAGAAATGTGTACAGATGGACAATAGTTTGGAATGCTATTTGTGTATAGCTTGGTTGTTTTTATTTCTCTTCTTCTGCAATTACTGAACCCATTTTTCTCTGTTACATTTTGGTTTTTATATCCTTTCGTTTCAGTTGATTTTGCAGTTAATCAAACTGTCATAGAATTTGGTTACAAAAAGATCCTGTTATCGTTAATAACCATATTTGCCTGACATTATAAGATTTGTATGAACAGTTTGTCATTACTCTCCTAATTCAACGAACTATTTCCTAATTAATGTTCAAGCTACAGTAATTCTAGTTATTTAATTAAGAATGCCTGAATTCACCAACTCTGTAAAAACAAGTTAAAAGAAAACTATCACAGTAAAAATAAATAATCCAGTTGATCAATAACCTGCAAACCTGGTTGAGACTTCGCCCAGTTACGGTGAGCTGGATGATCCTGCATCAGGCTCCCGGGGTAAAAAGAGATCATGAATCTGGTCCATGAGCTCCTCGACCGAAGTTCCTATTTGCCCAATCTACCTGGCGTCAAGCCATGAGCTGTCCTCAATCGGATGGTTCTTCCACTTGACCAGGTACTGTAAGTAATTTTTCCGCCGCGTACGTCTAGCTACCTAAGTTTCGAGGACGCCTTCGATCTCAGGGGGTTGAACATAAGGCATCTGTCTCTTCCAAGTTTCTCCGTCTTCCTGGGTATTCCGTGTGGATTGTCCGGGTTCATCTTTCTTTTCCTCCGTGGGGTCGTCTGTGTACGGGAACAGATCTGCTACATTAAAAATAGGTGAAATGCCTATTCCAGGTGGCAATTGTATCTCGTAGGCATTTGCTGAAAATTTTCGTAAAACTTGACAAGGTCCTATCTTTTTGTACTTCAGTTTATTGTATGTACCCTTAGGGAAACGTTCCTTACGTAAGTGTGCAAGGACTTCGTCCCCCACTTCAAACTGAACTTCCCTCCTCTTTAGATCTGCATGTTGTTTATATTTTGAACTGTTGTCCTGTAATTTTGCTTTCACTTGTTCGTGTAAGTCTCTCATTGCGTTAGCAAAATCTTGTACTTCAGTTTATTGTATGTACCCTTAGGGAAACGTTCCTTACGTAAGTGTGCAAGGACTTCGTCCCCCACTTCAAACTGAACTTCCCTCCTCTTTAGATCTGCATGTTGTTTATATTTTGAACTGTTGTCCTGTAATTTTGCTTTCACTTGTTCGTGTAAGTCTCTCATTGCGTTAGCAAAATCTTCTTCGTCTGCACTCCGTCGTTCCTGTAAGCCAAGATCCCGAAGCTCATGCACTCTACGAGGGTGCATGCCATATAGGATCTGAAAGTCACTGAAACCTGTTCTACGATTGGGTATGTCGTTGTAGGCGAACTCCGCTTGCGCTAGCACCCGATCCCACATCCGTGAATTCTCCCCGACTAAGCTGCGTAACAGGTTTCCCAAACTCCTGTTCACAACTTCTGTCTGCCCGTCGGTTTGCGGGTGATATGCAGAACTGTAGCTTAAGTGGGTGTTCATTTTTTTCCATTAGGTACGCCAAAAATGTCCCGTGAACTTCACGTCTCTGTCTGAAAAGATGGTTTTTGGTAATCCATGTAACCTGACAATCTCATTAAAAAACAAGTGGGCCACGTGAGTGGCGTCACTAGTTTTTCGGCAAGGTATAAAATGTGCCATTTTTGAGAAACGGTCCACCACTACCATTACTGAATCATATCCTCTTTGTGTTTTTGGCAGTCCTAAAGCAAAATCTAGACTAACAGAATCCCACGGCCTGCTCGGAATAGGTAATGGTGTATATAGTCCTGTGTTCTGGCTGTGCCCCTTCGCCAATTGGCACACCTTACACTTAGTCACAAAACGTTGTACGCCTCGTCGCATCCTTGGCCAAAAATAGAAATGACTAAGTTGCTCTAGGGTCTTATCTATACCGAAGTCTCCAGCCAAAACCCCGCTGTGTTTTTTGCGAATGATATTCTCTCTCATTGAACAGTTGGGTATACACAGATGTCCTCCTTTAAACAGCAACTTTTCCTGTATATTATAGTCCAACCAAGGATTGTTACCCCTTATCAAAGGGTTCTGGCACGCCTCATAGGCTTCGCTGAAATCTGCATCTGTTTGGTAAAAGTCCTGTAAATGTTCAAAACCCAAAACCTGTACAGTGCTCTCCTGCAAAAGCAGAGCCTTTCTACTTAACGCATCGGCCACCTTGTTTGCTTGCCCGCTAATGTGCTTCAGTACGAAGTTAAAACTCTGTAAATACTCCACCCATTTGGCATGTTTATGGTTGAGTTTGTGCTGCTGCATTACATATTGTAACGCAGAATTATCTGAGAATAGCACGAATTCATTCCCCAGTAAGTAATGCCTCCAGTGTCTTAAAGCCTGCACAACTGCATAAAATTCCTTGTCATATGAGGAGTACTTCTGCCTACTCTCATTCAGCTTTTCGCTGAAAAATACCACAGGTCTGTCCTCCTAACTGAGTATAGCCCCGATCGCTATCCCGCTAGCGTCACAACGTACTTGAAACAATTTCTGAAAATTTGGTAGCCTAAGGATCGGTCTTTCAGTAATTTTTCTTTTCAACAACTGAAAACTTTTTTCTGCTGCTTCCGTCCACCGAAAAGGTTGGCTGGCCTTTTTGATGGTGTCTCACATAGGTGCACAAATCCCGCTGAAGTTCTTAATAAACTTCCTATAGAAACTTGCCAATCCGTGGAAACTACGTACCTCAAATAAATTTTTCAGAGAGGGCCAATTTACTATTGTTGCTACCTTCTCTGGATCCATCTTCAGTTCGTTTTCTGCTATCACAAATCCCAAATAAATTAATTCCCTCTGCAAAAAAGTACATTTCTTCAAGTTTATCAGTAGTTTGTTCTGCGGTAGCTTCTCCAACACTTTGCACACATGTTGGAAGTGTTCTTCTTTCGTCCTGCTGAAGATAAGGATGTCATCTAAATAAACTATCACAAATTTCCCAATATATTCTTTCAACATTTCATTCATGAGCCTCATGAATGTGCTGGTCGCATTACTCAACCCGAATGGCATGACCAGCCACTCATATAATCCCTCATTTGTCTTAAAAGTCATTTTCCACTCGTCCCCTTCCCGTATCCGAATCTGATGATACCCACTTTTCAAATCTATTTTGGAGAAGTAAGCTTCCCCATTTAAACAGTCCATCATATCATCCATACGCGGTAACGAAAATCTGTACCGGATGGTGATTTTATTGATGGCCCTTGAGTCGGTGCACATCCGCCATTCTCCTCCCTTCCTGGGGGCGAGGACTGTTGGCATGGCACATGGGCTCAAGCTTTCCCTTATTAAACCTTTGTCCAATAGTTCTTGCACCTGTTTTCTGATTTCCTCATTATCCTTGGGGCGCATTCGATAGGCTGCTTTATTTCGTAAGCTGGCTCCGGGTATAAAATCAATATGGTAACTAATACTCCACTTGGGGGGCAACTTGTCTGGCAATTCATCCACCACTATATCCGTAAATTCTTCCAACATTTGTTGTATCTCTATGGGCAAATCTGTTATTTCTGTGTGTAAGAGAATTGTCCTTGTTTTCTTGGCTACAGCATAACCTATTTCGCTGCCCTCTACCTATTTTAAAAACTGCTTTCCACTCACTAACAATGCTTTGGGTTCACTTGTTTCAGCTGCTCCCTTCTCTTATTTGATAGGCAGAAGGGTATGCCTAACCCCATCTTTCTCGAATTTATAACAATTCATCACCCCATTGTGTGTTACCTTCCTATCATATTGCCAAGGCTTGCCCAGCAATATGTGACATACATCCATCGGCATGATGTCACAGATAATTTTATCCTTGCACCTGCCTATCTGAAACTCAACCTCGCTTTGCTCGTCCACCAGCAATTGGTGCCCCTTTTGTAACCATGAAACTCTATATGGACTGGGATGCTTTAAACGCTTCAACCCCAGCTTTTCCACCATTTCTGTGGATACCAAATTGTCAGTACTCCCACTGTCAATTATCATCTTACAACACTTACCCTGTGATTTGAAAATCGTCCTGAACAGAGCTTTCCGTTGCGTCTGTTCGGCACTCTCGTCAACTAGTTTCAATAGTACCTTATGCAGCACTAAAGCTTCCCCCGTCTCTAGCGCATTCTCTGCCTCTTGAGTGAGTGTTGTTGTTTCCTCCGGTTGCGCCACATACGCACCCCGCTATCCAGCTGAATCTACTTCTGGACACTCAAACGAGCGATGGCCCCACTTGTGGCATCTATAGCATTGATAACCAGTCCCTCTTCCTCGGCCATTTCCTCTGCCGCATTAGGACGATCTGCCACCTCTCATACTGTCTCCTTTTTTTGTTGTTCCCGAAGTTTTCGAACTGCTGGCTTCCTCACTGTTGCTAGCAGTCTGGCCCCTGCCATAGGACTGGCCTTTCCCTCTGCTGGATCCTCGTCCTCTCCGGGCATTCTGTCTTCGGGTAATGCTCTCCTCCGCTTTTATTGCGCTCTGGTATGCCGCCTCAGTATTATTTGGAGACAAAATACTTATTTCATCTAGAATTTCCATTCTCAATCCATTAAAATACCTAGCTATCCTTTCTACAGTGTCTTCTGTATATCCGGCTCGCAAATTCACTCGGTAGAACTCCTCTGTGTACTCCTTTACAGTCAATCATCTCTGCCTTAAGTTCTGTACTTGTCTATGTAACGCAATCTGATAGTGCCTTGGCAGAAATCTGCCCTTCAACTTGGCCACCATTCTTGACCAAGTTTTAATCGGCGCTTTGTTCAACCTCTTCCTCTCATTCTGGACACTATCCCACCACAGAGCTGCGTGTCCTTTCAGCTTCGTCGCTGCAAATTTGACTCTACGGTCTTCACTAACTTCCTCGCATTCAAAATACTTGTCCATCTCACTAATCCAATCCAACACAACATCAATAGACAAACTACCATCGTACGCCGGGAGTTCTGGTTTAGGTCTACTGTTTGTTAGTAAAACAGACTTCTGCAATTTCACCTCTGTTGATTCACCTTCAGGTCCATCTGCTGCCACTTCTACTTCCTCTTCACTTACATCGCCCATTTCTGGATCTCTTTGCCTACCTGCCTCTACTGCTTCCAAACAAGTAGTAAGAACTCTGAGTTCTTCTCGTAATGCTTCATCTACCATTCTGCGAGCACCTCGGCCTCGTCCTCGTCGTCCTACGTCCATTTTTCCTCAATCTACTCAACTCAATGCTTTGATACCACTCTAGTGTAACCCAGCCCAATGGCCCACGCTTTACACGTCGGAATGTGAATACATGTCAACACAATACCTCCCGTTCCCTTCCATGGAGATCGTCCACAGGATTTTTACGCTGTGGTAGGTAGTTGTGAGTTAACGCTGGCACTTAATGCACTGTCCTCTTGCCTCGATCTTACCTCTGCTTGTTCTTCGTGCCAAAACCACCGATCCTTGTGGTTATTCGAGATTATTCTTTCGCACAAAGAGTCTTTCGTGAGGGTTTCTTGGGTTCCCTCTGTGGAACGCTGTCTGGTTTGCTAAGATGAATGTTGGTTAATGTTGGTTACCTTCTGTTGACGATAATCCGTGAACTCTCCTCTCCTTGGTTTGCCTGTGAACTTAAGGGAAATGTTGCTCGAACACTGTTGTTGCTCGGCTCTGAAATGTGGTTCGAAACTGGTAAGTCTGATTGCTTATTCTCGTTATGCATGCGCGTGTTCTGTAAAATATTTCCAGTGTTTTTGCTCACTATAGTTTGTTTGTGGTCTGTGAATACACCTTCATGGTTTGGTCAGGGTTTATGGTAGACTTTTCTCTCGTTTTGTTGTGATTTCTGGATATGTGTTGCGGCTTGGTTATGCTTTCCGAACTCCTGTTGTTTACTTGGTCCGAATTTGGGTTCAATCCTCACGTCCACTGTTATTCTGGGTTTTCATTCGGCGGCATTGGTGTTTCTCCTGAGCACAGGACCACATTGGCGTTTGTTCGTCGGCGGGAACAGGTATTACCTCTCATCCCTGCTTCAATTATGTTATGCTTCTTTTACTGTGACTTACCCCTCTGGGTCCTTCGGTCTACAGTTATACAATTTGTCCGGGACGGCGCTATGGCTAACTTCGACTCAGCTTACTCAGGTATTCTGGTATTTTTTTTATTCTCTGCATGCAATGGTGCGTTTCCTTGAAGGGTTTTCTCCCTTTTATACTTGTAACACGGTTGCTATTGTTGGTTACAGGTCGCTGGTGGCAACCTGGGCATGCGAGTCCTCCAGTCTCTGTTAACACAGTAAATTTGGTTCTCGGTAGCCCTGAATCCTCAAATATTTTTGTTTGTCTCTTCGAACGATAGGTGACCACGGTCTCTGTAGGATTATCTGGGGTTCTTGGTCGTTGAATGTAATTTGTTGTTGCTGTGTCTTTTTTCGGTCGTTGTTATGTCAGAGTTGATAAATGCGAATGGTTGTTGATATTTTGGTTAAACCCTCATCCAAGATTTCTGGCTTATGACGCCACTCCAGTGATAGGTTTTAACATTACGTTGTTTGTAAAAATGAGATCCTTCGTATACGCATGTTTTGTGTTTGACAATGATAAATAGTAAAGTTGATCGATGGTTATCGATTTTTCAATGAAATTTATAAATGTTACACAGCAATGTTACCTTTGTTCTGTAGTCGTTTTTCTTCCTCTTTTCTGTGGTAGTTTTTCTGGGTATAAATGCTTGCCCGTGGTTGACTCCTGTGTACAATTTCTCTTCTCGGACTTCTGGAAATTATGCCTCTTGGTCCTTGTTTAACTGTGTGCGGAAAAAGCGTCCAGTACTTGGTGACTAATTGTATATTCGTATTTAGGATATAGGAAAGTACATTATACAGACATTCTCAATATGGTACTTTATCAATAAGTAAGGAAAAATTTATATTAGGATGAACAATAGAAATGTGTACAGATGGACAATAGTTTGGAATGCTATCTGCTTATAGCTTGGTTGTTTTTATTTCTCTTCTTCTGCAATTACTGGACCCCTTTTTCTCTGTTACATTTTGGTTTTTGTATCATTCCATTTCAGTTGATTTTGCAGTTAATAAAACTATCATAGAATTTGGTTACAAAAAGATCCTGTTATCGTTAATAACCATATTTGCCTGACATTACAAGATTTGTATGAACAGTTTGTCATTACTCTCCTAGTTCAACGAACTATTGCCTAATTAATGTTCGAGCTACAGTAATTCTAGTTATTTAATTAAGAATGCCTAAATTCACCAACTCTGTATAAACAAGTTAAAAGAAAACTATCACAGTAAAAATAAATAATCCAGTTGATCAATAACCTACAAACCTGGTTGAGACTTTGCCCAGTTACGGTGAGCTGGATGCTCCTGCATCAAAATCATTTACCTATGGCACATTTCTCATTAACCTTAATAGTGAATAATGCATTGTGGATAGTGAATAATGCACATAACATTTATCAAGTAAATTGTTATAATTTCTTTAGTAAGAACAACACCTTTGTTTGCAAGGATTTCTATTTCAAAACTTATATTTCACATTTATATATGATTATTGATACATATAATTAAACATAAGTCGTTAAGAAAAACATGCTTAGATGGTTCATATAAGAGAATTTGAATGGCAAACAATTCATTTAAGAACACGTGCGCGCACACACATCTTAGAAAAAATCGATACAACAGTCATTGCAAAAACATTTATAGATAATAAGAAATAAACATATTAATATAATTGGCAATTTCCATCTATTTCAAAAAATATAAAATCATACAAATTGATTCAACAAAAACCATGTCCAAAATGTATTGAAAATTTGGAATGTACTTTTCAACAAATTTATAAAAGAAATTATCTCCATGAACTACAATGAAGTACATGTTCTATTGAACATTCGAATGTACTCATGTTTTTGTTTGATACTATGAAGTGTCTTAAGAAAGGGGAATAAAACTTGCATAAGCCACGTATCTTGCTCTTTTCCTGTATACAATTTTATCAAGATGTGGTTTGATCGATATCCCATGAATTGAGAAGTATGATTTTCTATATCTATTAGCAATACATTTGATTCTTCATAATTATCTCCATATTGGCACCACACATCAATCAACTTTTTCTCATAAAATTGTCTTGTTCTCCCTGCTTCCAATTTTGTTTGCAAATAACAATGAGATCTGTCCCATGCAAATTTAAAGTCCTCTATATCAATATTTGATTTTTCAAGTACTTTTCGGATGTACTTGTCAGTGACATTTAATGTCCATATTGCGACATCATAATTTCTTAAAGCAATATTTTAATACTTTTGAATGAAAAGGCCTTAAAAAATAGGACCTATCACCAAACTGCGAGTATGGTTCCTCTTTGAATATGAAAATCTTGTTCATCTTTGGTGTATGATTGGAAGAATACTCCTTCCATTTCGAATATCAACAAATCTTTTGACTTGTAGTAATTCCCATCTACATTTGCACTGCAACCACATGTATGATATTAACATATCTCCACTTCAACACTTCATCGCTTAAGGACATAAAAACCTCAGTTTCCATTTGTATGCAAAGGTAATTTTACAATGAGTTCAGAGTATCACAAAATACAAATACAATTGCCCCATTAAAATGAACAAACAAATAATATGTTTACTTTATACATACAACCTAATACCTTTATTTAATTTGTATAGAACAAAAGTATTATAACAAAGCATTGACCCACCATTTAGATCATTGATTTTAAGACTTATAATGATTTATATAATTGTAATTGAAAAATATAATTATAATGGTTTAGCGCAACTAAACAAACTAAACTTTTATTAATTTTCACATACAATATAACACAATTTTTAAATTTCAAACCTAATTAATTATATGTTAATTTATAGAGTTTCTACCTTAGTTTTTTTTGTGCTTTTTTTAGTGCAAATTGTATGTTTATTGTTGGTGTTACATACAACTTAATATAATTTTTCAACTTATATGGAATAAAAAGGGTTATAAGAATGCAATGGGTCATCCTTCAAATTACTAATTTCTAAGAGGTATAACAATAACTTAAACCACATTTAAAGCAAATTAAAACAAATAGAACAGTTACCTATTATTTTTACATACAATATAATCCATTGTAAAACAAAAAATATAGCATAGGAAATTTTGATATGAAAACATTAAATGACCATTCATCTCACCAAAAATAAAGAAAATAAAAATATTTTATTTTTAGTAATGACAAACCAAATCAACAATTCTTTTATTAGTGTTGTGAAATAAAAGTAATCAATCATGATGTCATACATATAACAGCATGATATAGACATATGTAATCTTAAGGTACTTCTAAATACAATTGGACATCCTTCAAAATAACTCGCACATCCGTAGCCTTGTTGAGTTTATGCAATATTCTACATAGCTCATGGATCAACCAGTTATCCCCTTGATTTGCTCCAATGAATGGAGGGGCAAGAATCACATTTTCTTTTGGATTCTCTTTCACTCTCTCAATTAAACAATCAACTATAATAGTATTGGTTGCATCATATTGGGTATGCATTTCCCACACTATTTTCAATGATTTAGTGCGTATAACTTTCATTGAATTGTCAATGACCTTATGTCCCTTTTGTGCCTTATAGTCTGAAGCAGTCCACTTAAACACAAATTTATCTTGTAATGTCTCTGAAACCAACTTTTTTAGAAATATTCTTATGCTTTGTTTCAAAGCTGTCGTCCAAATTGCAATGTCAAGAGATTCATTTTTGAAACACATTTCAAAAAACGATTTTGCATGTGGATGAATCCAAAATAGTTTTTTCTCTATTGTGTAATCAGCATCAGCTCCGATTTTCTCAATATGCCCTTTGTTTGTTGCTTCATCATCAATGCTATGATAAAAAAATGTCCTTTAGTTCAAAAATAACTAGTTTCTTTTCAATGATTTTGGCTGCAACAAAATGGAAAATAATATAGTCAAACCATTTTATTCACGTTACAAAAATTACTAAAAAAATTGTTGAAACAATACACTTACCTTGAGTGGTTTTTTCCATATTTATATATGAAACAATAAGTTCTTTTATCATCTGGATAGGACCTGGAGTAAACATATTAAACCTTCAATCAAATACCGATTGTACTTCTATTTAAACCTTCAATCAAATACCAATACCAAGAAAAACATTAGTAATGCAACCTTTAAAAAGGTACACATACACACACACACCTTAAACATTATTTTTATTGTTAATTTTACCCTTTTTATTTGTTCCTATAATAAAAATATACAACATTATGGTAGTTACAAGTTTTTGAGTTTGAAGAATAATAAGATAAACAAGAAGACAAGTTACAAGTATCTGATATGACATTATCTTCATATTTGTAATGTTGCACCTCATCATCATCTTAAATATTATGAATATGGAAATTAAATAAATTGAAAATTATCAAGAGAAAAAACTAAACGAATTATGTACCTGTTATGATAACGTCTTCCTCTCCTCCTTCTCCTCCTGTTTCCATCTCCATACTTCTTTCAACAACATAAGCACTATGTTGATTAATTTGTTTCTTCCCACTTTCATCATTCTCTATTTTAGAATCTCCATCATTAGTCATTTTAGTAAACACTTTGACAATTAAGAAATATGAAAAAAATAGTATTGAATGTATTATAAGAAAATAAAGAAATGAATTGTAGTACCTGAATTTTCCAAGAAGTTAATGGGTACTGGATTTGATAGTTGAAAAGATTTGCAATTATTTAACATGATTGTCCTTTGTGACTCTCTTTGCACAACACATGAAATTCTTCTTCCATATGTACAACAAGCCTTGATAAAAAAATTCCCCGCATGAAGAGAAATAACCACTTTTGCATGACTACATTGTTGGTGCGTTTCCACTAAATCCATCCAAAAACCATAATCTTTCTCATTTTCATCAAATGTGTCTTCAAATGTGTGAGAGTATTTTATAGCCTCCAAAATTTTTAATTCTAAAGTATAGAAATGTACAATAAGAACTATATCATAACTATAATTGTTTTGGCACTTATATTCATAAATGCCACTAGTCATTTTAGAGTTGAACTTGGAGTTCTTTATGGAAATTTCCAAAGACTGACGTACATCATTATAAAACCAAAGTTCTACTAAGAGAACTGCAGTAAAGTCAAGGTCGTGGAGGCGGCGTAGTGGTAAAATCCGCCTCGTCATGACGGACCGGTTAGTTAGTCTAAAACTGCGCCACGCCCACTACCTTTTGCTCGAGGCTTGGACTTGGCTGGGGCTTCTGAGAAGAGGCGATTAGGGCCAAATCTCTGCATCTCCTGATCACAGCTCTGCAAGCCTGCCAACCATTCATGAACGCGACAGATAGATCCCTCAGGGCCATTCTGGACTGATTCGACACATGCAAAACACAAGGGGGGTTCGACCCCCCCAAACTCCACACCCTTCATATTTGGCAGCATACCCTCGGATGCCTTCAATACTCCATCTAGCTCCAGATCAGCGGAACAAAGCAACGATTCAGCGCCCAAAGGATCTGCGTTCGAAGGATAAACTCCAAGACAACGCCGCGAGCAAACTCAGTCCACATGCAAGCCCATATCAAAAAAAAAACCCAAACTAATCATTGATGACCCTTGGATCGAGGAGTACAGGCACCATATGAGCAAGCAGGCCCTGATCTGTAGATTCATGGGGGTTATACTTCACAAAAAGGCCATATGCTAGTGGATCAACCAAAAATGGAAACCTAAAGGGGACTACAATCTTCAGTTGGGATCGAGAGGCTTTTTCACAGTAATTTCCGCTCACAAGGATGAAAGAGACCGCATATTCGAAGCCGGCCCGTATTTCTACAACTCTGCAGGATTATACATATCTGCTGGAGGCCAAACTTTGCACCAGAGCTGGAGGATTTCAAGAAAGTTTCAGTATGGATCCGTCTGCACTCTCTACCTGTGGATTACTGGAACAAACGCATCTTGGAGGCCATCGAAAACTAGTTGGGAGTCTTCATCAAAGCCTCAGATATCACTATACAAGGTCAGTACACAGCCTATGCTAGACTCTGTGTTTACATGGACATCTCAGGGCCCCTCCCAGATCATATGGAACTGATCCATAAAGAAGTGCAATGGAAGCAAACCATAGACTACAAAATATACCTTTCAGATGCCGCACATGCAGACAACATGGCCATCTAAGTCACAACTGCACTGCAAATAAACCACAACCTCAGGCCCAACAGGAACAAGAGGCTACTCCAACATCTGGCTTCACCACAGTCGCAAGAAAGCGCTGAGGCAAGAAAGGAAAAAAGCCTACAAAACCCCCCACCAATACCAACCCTACCAATAAGGCCTCCACACAGCGAAACAGCTTTGAAGTTCTGAGCAACCTTGATTCACCGAAGCACCCCAAAGTCTCACAGGGCCCCACTGCTCAGGGTCCACTGTTTTCCAATCAACCCATGACGACGATCAATGCTCCAAGCACAACCTCTGTCTCTTCTCAAGCCCAGGTACTGCAACAAAACCCAAATCTCGCTTCCAACGAGACTACTACCAGCCACACCTCAATGCAAACCCCGCAATGCACTGAACCGCACCCAGATCAGCCCTCCACTACAACCTCAAGCAATCCTCTGGAGGAGATTTTGGGAGATCTTGATCTCCAAAAGGTCAATGAGCAATGGTCCAAACTAGGCGTGGATGCCATTCCCCAAGAACACTTGGAGAAGATAGAAATGGCATACCTACAGCTGGAATATATCAACCAAAATACAGCCAAAAGGCAATGGGGAAATAGCAACCAAACAGGTATTCAAGCCAACCTGGATCTGGATGAATACAAACCACAAGGACCAGGCAGAAAACGGGGACGCAAATCCACCAGACAGCAAATACAAGAGCTAGGCAGGCGTCTCATCAATGAAGGAAAAATCAGGGTCTTGGTCCTATCTGCTCCAAAGAAAGCTTAATGAAAATCACAACCTGGAACATCAGGGGGCTTAACGGCACCAGCAAAAGAAGAATCCTGAAAAATCGCATATTCTAGCAGCACCCAGACATTGTCCTATTGCAAGAATCCAAATGCTCTCCCAAGGGCACAGAAACGCTCAAAAAACTCGTTTCCAACAGTCATCAATGTATAAGCATAGATGCCCTTGGGCAATCAGGAGGGTTATTAACATTCTAGAACAAAAACAAATTCTTCTTGCAGAATGCTCTCTCCACCAAGAATTCATTATCGGTCATCCTCAACATGCCTGATTCAAGCCAATCGATATGTATCACCAATGTGTATGGGCCTCAAAGAATACAGGAAGAGCTGAAGATGTTGAAGGACCTAGACGAAGTCAGACAACACCATGGCGCAACTCACTAGATTGCAGGCGGAGACTACAATATGATCACCACTCTAGTGGAGAAAAAGGGAGGCTTACGAAAATTGGATAAGGACTCGGAGGCATTTAACACCTTTATTGCTGAATCCAGACTTACTGACATCCCTACAGTGAATGGTTTGCATACCTGGAATAATAAGCAAGGAGGAAACAGGCAGATAGCATCAAGGCTCGATCGGTTCCTCTTATCGGAATCCATTCTGCTGCAAAACATCGACATGGAGGCGAACCTTCTGCCTATAGGAGGCTCGGATCACTGGCCTGTGTAGATCCACTTCACCAATCTAGAAAAGCCCCACAAAACACCTTTCAGATTCGAGGCCTTTTGGACAGAACAACATACTTTCATGGAAAACATAAACCGCTGGTGGACTCAAACCACCATAAGAAGTGACAACATCATGTATATCTTCCAGCAAAAGCTCAAAACCATCAAATCCAACCTCAAATGATGGAACAAAGACACCTTTGGAGACATCTTTCAAGCCAAAAAAGAACTTGAGGAAAAAATGGTGCTACTACAGCAAACAATGATCACAGAAGGGCATGATGAGGAAAGGAAAGCTCAAGAAACAAATCTACAAGGACAATGGGAAGAACAACTTAAGCAGGAAGAGATGTTGTGGAGACAGAAATCGAGGGTGCAATGGCTAAAGCAAGGAGAACGCAACACCAGTTTCTTCCATAAGTCCACTATCCAGCACAGAGCCTACAATCGAATACTCTCCCTCAAAAAAGATGATGACGATAAGGTGTTCTCCAGGGAGCACATTGGGGATGAACTCAACTCTTATTTCACCTCTCTTCTCAGCGAACCAAGCCTAAACAGAGCCCAAGCCATCAATGCAATCACTGATGCCATTCCCAGCCTTGTTACTCAGGAGCAAAACTCCCTCCTTCTAAAGGATTTTACCGAGCAAGAGATTGAAGAGACAAACAAGGCTCCCAGACCGGACGGATTTACAATTGAATTTTTTAAAGCCTGTTGGTCCATCATTAAAGAAGACCTCCTCATCCTGGTAAGGAACTTTCACAGAACCAAAAAAGTGCTACCAGCCATCAATGCCACTTTCCTCACCTTAATTCCCAAATCTGGCCAGGCTGACTCCCTGGACAAGTTTCGCCCCATAGCCTTTTGCAATGTCCTATATAAAATCCTTTCCAAATTGATGGCTAACAGACTCAAACCCGTCCTCCCTTCAATTATTTCTCAGGAGAAAACCGGCTAGGTCGAAGGCAGGCAGATCACGGACAACATTATCCTTACCCAAGAAGTGTTGCACTCTCTCAAAACGAACAAGACTCCAGGCATGCTTATCCAACTTGACCTGTCAACGGCCTTTGACAGAATCAGCTGGCAATACATGAGAGCAATCCTCCAGGCTTTCGAATTCAGTCAGCAATGGATAAATTGGACAATGGAACTGGTCTCAAGCGCTTTCTTCTCCATCCTGCTGAACAGAGGACCCCTTCAACCCTTCACACCATCTAGAGGTATACGGCAAGGAGATTCCTTGTCTCCTTTTCTCTTCATCATAATGGCAGAAGGGCTGGGCAGATCTTTAACCAAGGCAAGAATGCAGAATCAACTCAAAGGCATCAAACTAGCACACCAAGGACCCACAGTAACGCATCAGCAATTTGTAGCCGATACAATGCTCATGGGCACCCCCACAGTGCAGGAAGCTCGAACCATCATCCAAGTGTTAAAGACTTTCTCTGAGGCCTCAGGTATGGAAATTAATCTTACCAAATCAAAAAAAAAATTCTTCAATACATCCATTCCCGTACAAAGAAATCTCAGCAGAATTCTGCAGATCCAAAAGACCTCCCTTCCAACTAAATATCTGGGCATACCACTTTCGGAATATGCCTTCAAATCTGCCAACTGGGAAGCCCTCCTCAACAAAATGAAAGCTCGACTAAGCAACTAGACATACCGAGCCTTAAACATGGCCAGCAGACTGATCTTAGTCAAATCAGTCCTGCAAATGATACCATGACAGCATATATGTTCTCAACACTAGCAGCACCTAAGGCGGTATACAAATCCATCCGAAGCATTCAGCGATCCTTCCTCTGGAATGGAGCCTTGAAGCAATCCAAATGGGCCCTCATCAAATGGACAAACATCTGCAAACCAAAAAGGGAGGGAGGTTTGGGCCTAAGAGATCCAGAAATATTAAGCAAGGCCGTAGCAACAAAAATCTGGTGGAGATGGGTAGAAAATCCTAGCTCCCTGTAGGGAACCTGGTGGAAAGCGAAATACACAACTCAAGTCAGGGACAGAGACCTCATTCGGTTGACCGGCACCAGGCAAGGATCCCCCATCTGGAACAAAGCCTGGGAGAACAGATATATCGTGCAGCAGCACAGCTTCTGGGAAGTGCACCAAGGAAAAACTGCCCTCTTTTGGGAAGATGCTTGGCAGCAGCTTCCAACCCTAGAATGTCCAGACTGGAATATTCTTAAAAGAGCTATGCAAGAGGCCGGCAAGGTTACGGTAGTAGACTACTGGTAACCTGCAAGCGTGGCCACCACCTGGCAAAAGTGGCTATCCAAAGAACAATGGCAAGCTCAAGCAGGCCTGATCAACGTAGACCAGCTTTTACAAGACCTCGACAAAAGAAGAATCCTTATTTCCAATAAAGAGGACATCCTGAGATGGGGAAGAAACCCCAAAGGAACGTTCAACCTCAAAGAAGCATATCAGATCTTGGCGGCCTCTCTGGATCCACAACCAAACCACAGTTGGCAAACCCTTTGGAGCAGAGGAACATGGCCAAAAATCACACTTTTATCCTAGCTGGTCATGCACAACAAAGAACTCACATGGGACAATCTTCAAAAACGAGGCTTCATAGGCCCTTCAGGATGCATACTCTGTGAGGATGGCCCAGAAACTCTCAATCACATACTCAATGCCTGTCCAATGGCCTGCTCTCTGTGCGATGACATGGCTATGATCTTCAGACAATCTGACAGAAACAGAGACTCCATTCAACTCTCATTCAGTCAGTGGAGAACATCCATGTCCTCCAATCCCTTGGTCAACAGTGCCTGGAACTTAATACCGGGAGCAATAGCCTGGATCCTTTGGAAAGAACGAAACGCACGAGTCTTCAAAAACTCTCCACTGGCAGTAAGCAAGCTGATAGGAAAAGTGAGACAGCTCATCAAAGAAACGGTCAATGCCATGGGTACTTTGCAGAAAGAGGGCAACACTTCTCCAAATGATGACAGAATCATTCAAATCCTAAATCTTCAAACCCAAATCAACCCTGCTGGTAAAAACTGTCTCTAACGGAACAACGCAGGACAATTGGACTCTGCCCCCTTCAAACACGTTCAAACTCAATTTCGACGGGGCTTCAAGAAAGAACCCGGGAATAGCTGGATATGGGGGCGTAGTAAGGGATCACACAAGCACAATTCATCTTGTCTATCATGGCAACATCGGAGTGAACACCAACAACGTTGCAGAACTAATTGCTCTCATTCAGGGTCTCATTCTGGCAGGCCGCTGCAGATTTCTATCACTGGTAGTCGAAAGAGACTCGGAGATCATAATCAGGATGATAAAGAAACTCCATACGGGAGTACAGGTACATAATGTTACCCCCAGCTGGAGACTGTCGGCAACACTGCAGGATCTCCAAAATCATCTCTACAACTTGCAAGGGATTACATTCCAAGAAGTTCGCAGAAATGCAAACAAGATAACTGATGTCCTGGCAAATGCAGTGATAGATTCCCAGATGGCAGAATTCCACAGCCTCTGGCATGATCTAGCAAAAGGAGTGCTCAAAGAAAACTGCAAAAAGATCCAGCAGACAGATCTGCACACTTAGGCCTCGGCAGCAAGGCACACTATGGCTTCAAACACACGAAGGAATGTTAAACCATCGCAGAAGCGCCACTGGAAAGAGAAGATCTGCAAATGCGCCACTGAAAAGAGATGATCTGCGCCAACAGGCTTGCGCAATCAAGATTGGAGACACATCGCTGCGCACCCAAAAGACGCAACAATAAAATGAATGCTCATCCACTTCAACCACGACAATCTCAAGAACTTCAGGCAGCATTCTGCCCACCTCGCAGCAAGATCCCCACCACTCTTGCAGGATCACCTCACGGGCTCCATGAAAACTCTACTTAGACAGCGCACTGTATATGCTGCAGGCATTTGCCTGGAAAGGCCACCCAGTCAACGCAGGCAGGTCGCTCTGCCCCCTGCGGACCATTGTATTTTTATTCTCAACCATTAATATAACTGCTTAATTTTACAAACAAACAAAAAAAAAAACTGTAGTAAAGTCATTCAACTCTTTTTTTTCGATAAGAAATCGAAAAAATTCAATGTAATACCCCTTGTTGAATTGTTCTTTTTTCAAAGCTAGTGTATCCAAAACAACAAGGTCAATATGTAAAACTGGTTGCAACTGACATGGAAAAGAGCGCAGAAGTGTTGACAAAAGATCAAGGCCTCCAAAATGACAACCAAATTCAACATTGTTATCAACCTGTTGAACACTTGTTGATCCATTTATCATTATGTCAAGGACTCCACATGCTTGCTGAGAAAGGGACTCTATCTTTGTATTGCGTGTTCCTTTGACATAAGTAGACCCCTCCACCATGTTGCAAAAATTGGTGAATATGATATCATTAATTTCATAATGCTCAAGAATTTTGAATGTGGTAGGAGTCATCTCATTCAAGTTCTGATCATGACTTTGACAATATGTAGCCATTGCATCCAATATTGTTCTGTTGGTTTTCAATTTAGAACAATAATCTTTTATTTTTATGGCATTTGTTGGATGATTAATTGAATAGAAAACCAAATGGTTCCATCCAATAGCTTATCTGCTACTGAAGAAATTTCTTCCATGGTTAATCCCTGAAGGGGCCGAAAAGTAGCTGCTATCAAACTGTGTAGACTATTTTTCTTGTAGTTCTCAAAATCAGGTTGGCTTGCAAAACACTTTAATGTGCCTAGTTGGTAATAGTTAAAAATAGTGTCCCATTTGTCCCAAATAGGTTCATCAAGATATAAGAGAATTTTTTTATGAGAAAAAATTGTAATTGGACAATCGAAGAATGAGCACAACACTTCATCATCAACGTGATAAAATAATAAATATAAACTAATAAGAATCCAATGTAAAAATGAAACTAAATAAGGTGTTATAATCTAATGAGAAATCATCATAAATATCAGAAAATATGACTTATATTATCGACTTTTGTAATTTATCATCAATAAGAGTATATACAATAATAAAATGTTAAGTGTAAAAATAATTAACATTACGTACCTTGTCTTCAACCATCTTAGAGCATCCAATCCTCCTTTTCTTTAATTTGTCATTGACAATTAAGAAATGCCTTGCCGAGCGCACACAATCAATAAATGGAGTCTTATAAAATACCTTATTTGCATAATTTCATTGACAACAAATGCGGATCACCTCAATGGCTTCAACTAATGGATGCAAGAATCGAGCATTACGTTTTTTATATTTTTTTCGCTTCTGTTGATGCATTATATTTAGGATTTGTTAAAATTTCTTTCGCTGCTTGAATGGTATGTTAACCATCAACTATACAAAAATTGATATTCTTAGAATTTAGATTTGTCTCATTCATAATTTTGATAGAGTTGACCAATGGATCAGGCTCACTGATGTCAGATGGAATCAGAAGAGCAACAAGTAATGAGGTTTGAAATTTTTCTAGGAATGATTTCACTAATACTTGAACATTTAAATCATCTCGTGATCTTAATTTGAACACCTTAGGAGCTTCTTTACATCTTTCAATAGACACTTTTCTATTAAAGGAGTTTGAAAAAAGATGGCAATGCTTGAAAGCTTCATGAATCTCATCACATTGATTTGCAAGGTCAGTTGTCTCAAATTCAACTTTCCTAGTTTTTTGAAGTTCTGTAGTGGGCTTGAAATCACTTTCTTTTATGTTCTCCTCCAAATCAGATAAATATACTCTTCTCAAAGCAAGTAATTGAGAATCAATTTTATCATCTGGTATTTTATCAAAAAATTTACCCTTTTGTTGTAAATGAAGAAGTACAGATGTTGTTTTTTTACTACTTACATAACGATATCTCAGAATAGTGGTGATGCGTTCTAAACGATTTGAACAACTATTTAGTCCAGATTTAGAGAAGCTCTCAAAGTTATCCAACTTGAACATTGAATTTTTTATCGTATTTGTTGAATCAGTTCTTCAAGCTTCAATCAAATCTGGTCTAAAATTTGTATACTCCACTTGACATGAAATTAATTTTACCTCATTTTCTTTAATCATTTCCACTTGAAAGTCAATGTCATTTTCATTGCAAGCATAGCAATTAATTATTATTCCTAATATCTCTGGTTCATTTCCGTCTATTGATCCAAATAGGTAAATATCAGTAAACATATTCATGGGAGTTTCTATTTGCATGTACCAATCATGCACGAACTCATATTGATTATTTGTATTGTATTTTTTAATCATTTCAAAAGTAGAAGTTGAAGGTGTTATTGATATTTCCTTTTGAGTTGAATAACTTTTCTTTTTCTTAAGTGATGGTTGCTACATTTCATTTTCTTTTGGGCCAACCAATACTGCAAATAACAGCAAAATAATATTTGCATTAATCAAAATGAAAATATAATTTCAAATATTGTCACATAATGTTCTTATAAATACTGAAAAACCACCTAATCTAACCATTTCCAAGATAGTGTGCATAAAATTTAAAACCACCATACCAATTGAAGGAGGCAATGTTTGTACATCACTTTTTTTTGTCTTTTCTTCACTACTTTACTTTGAATTTCAGGCACACCAGATTCCGCAGTTTCTAGAAAAAAAAAAAATTACGGAATACATGAAATACTAAATATTATTAAACAACCTTATAACATATGATTTCCATTTACATGCACAATAATAAATGAGTACATATGCTATGCAAGTTTACTATATGACACTAAAAGTTATCACCTGGGTAAAACTGATAAGAAAAGAAACCACATAATCCAACCATTTCTGAAAGAGTACATAAAATATAAAACCACCATACCAGTTGAAGGGGGCATCATTTGTAGATCACTTGTTTTTCTTTTTGTCTTCGCTACTTTACTTCGAATTTCAATCCCACCAGTGTCCACAGTTTCTAGATAGAAAAATTTAATGGAAAACACGAAATAACAAATAGTATTAAACGACCTTATAATACATGATTTTCATTTACACGCACAATAATAAATGAGTACATATGTTATGCAAGTTTAGTATATGACACCAAAAGTTATTACATATTTAAAATTTCTTGGAAAAAAATACCCATGTTAGTATGGGTTGTCCTCATTAAAACCCCAATCCTAAGGCTATTTCCATGGGTTTTATTAATCAACAACCAGTGATTAACACAATGTCTAACAATTTTAACAAAGTATAAATTAAAATTGTCATACCAATTAAAGAATTTGGTGTCGTGTTTCTTGAACTTCCTTTTTCCTTGGATGCTTCCTTTGAATTCTCACTAGCTTCATAGTCCATGGTATCTGAAAATAAAGTAAAAAAATTGTTATCACAATTTCGAATTATTGAAAAAAATATGAATTTATAAATACTACAACTATTCGCATAATTATGTGTGTAACAAAATGAACAAGAACAATAACAATTGTATAACTCACAATAATAGCTAATCAAGGTTAGAAAAAGGGCACCCTGAAATAATTTTTTATATTCTTTTAATCGTGAATATAGGAAAGCAAATATCTACTAGGTTTCCTTCCAGCGCAAGCATAAGAACATTTCCAAAAGACATTACATTGTGAATAAACAAAAAAAAATGTATAGACCAAAATAACAACATATATACACAAAATTTATCTCTTATAGTCATGTATATTCTTAGCTTGCTTTAGATAAAATAATAGCAAAACACAATGAAAGAACATTAACTATGGCAATCATTACATTTTATTCTAGATCTTTGTCTAGCACAAAGACAAACACATAGCAACTTTGCAAGGTGAAATAAATATAGAATGTGATAGAATTACTTCTAACATGAACAAAAGCATATTTCCAACAAGAATCTTGCAAAGCAAAAGAAATATTTGCATCCTAGATTTATTTCTATTACAAACGCATGGATATTGTCAAAAAAAAACATTGTAACGTGAAAGAAATCTAGCACGTGCTAGAATTATTTTTAGCACGAACACATTCATATTTCCAAGAAAAACATTGCAAAACAAAATAAATATAGCACAAGCTAGATTTCCTTCTACCACAAACCACAGACATATTGCCATTAAAATATTGCAAGGGAAAGGAAATGTAACCCAGTGAAAGAAATCTAGCACATGCTAGAATTATTTTTACCACAAACACATTCATATTTCCAAGAAAAACATTGCAAAACAAAATAAATATAGCACAAGCTAGATTTCCTTGTACCACAAACCACAGACATATTGTCATTAAAATATTGCAAGGCAAAGGAAATGTAACCCATGTTAGACTATATTCTAGCAAAAACATAAACACAATGTCAATAAAGTCATTGGAATAATAATATTTCCTGGGACATTTGACCTTTCCTTTTAGAGACTATGAAGTTTTAGTCCATGCCTACATAGACTATTGTTACAATATAAAAAAATTTAAACCTTGAAACGATTAGAAGGCCTTTCATATGGAATATGTGGTCTAAGAATGGGATAGTGTACAAAGATTTCCTCCTATAAAAAACACAAGAACGTTGCAAATAACAACATTAGAAGGTGAAAGAAATATAATTCATACTATAATTCCTTCTAATGCGAAATTAATCACATAACAACATTGTAGGGTGAGAAAAATTTACTCAGAATTACATTTACTTATAACAAACATATAAATATCTCCAATGACAAGAACACAAGAACATAACAACATAACAACATATTAGGACTAAATAAGTCGTGTGCTAGATTAACAACATTGCAATGTAAAAGAAAATCTAACATGTGTTAGATTTCCTTTTAGCACAAACTCAAGCACATAGAAACATTATAGAGTGAGAAATATAGCAAGTGCTAGATTTATGTCTACCACAAATAAAAGCATGTTGCCAACAACAACCTTGTAGAGTATAAGAAATCTCGCTTGTGTTGAATTTTCTTCCAACACAAACACAAGCAAATTTAAATTTGAAAGAAATATAAAACAAGTTATATTTCCTTCTAGCACAAACGCAAGAAATAACAACATTTTAGGACTAAATAAGTCTAACGTGTGCTAGATTAACAACATTACAATGTATAAGAAAATCTAACATGTGTTACATTTCCTTTTAGCACAAACTCAAGCACATAGAAATATTCTAGAGTGAGAAATCTAGCAACTGATAGATTTATGTCTAACACAAATGCAAGCACGTTGCCAACAACAACATTGTAGAGCGAGAAATCTAACATGTGCTACATTTATGTCTACCACAAATACAAGCACATTTCCAACAACAACGTTGTAGAGTATAAGACTTCTAGATTGTGTTAAATTTTCTTCCAACATAACAACATTGTAGGACTAAATAAGTCTAATGTGTGCTATATTAACAAAGTTGCAATGTAAAAGAAAATCTAACATGTGTTCGATTTCCTTTTACCGCAAATTCGAGCAGATAGAAACATTGTTGAGTGAGAAATCTAGCAAGTGCTAGATTTATGTGTACCACAAATCTATCCTACCATCTAAAGTGGAAACAAAATCTATCCTACCATCTCAAGCTTTGGATAGAAAGCTTCGTAAAAGAGATGGATTTGATCTAGGATAAGTCTCTCTATAAGGAAAAGAGGTCCTCTGCATGGAGCTGGCAGAAGGGAGTTACCTAAAAATCTATCACGAGTTATCTAGAAACCCCATACGAAAACATCACATGTGTTTTCTTATCAAAGGATGGGCTTCCTCTCATAAACCAATAATTCATTGCTTCCATGTATCCCTTGCAAAGGCTCTATATTTTGACCCACTGTTGATAATATCAGCGATGTTCAAAAATATCGCGATATTTTTGGCAAAACGATATATCGTCGAGAAAATATTGCGATATTTTTTTGTTTTGAAAATATCGCAATATTTCCAAAATATCGGTAAATATCGGCTATGTATAAAATTTTGAAAAAAATTGTTTATTATGCTTGCCGATATTTGCCGATATTTTGTTGATATTTTCGCCGATATTGCTAATAAGATGTTTTCTGGACCCTCGCCGATATTTTGCCAATAACAATATTTTCAACACTGCTTTCACCTACCCTGTCGATCATATGCTCCAAGTACAAACTCAAAATACTATATGGAAGAGACACATTATCCTCATGCATGGGAGACATAACATATCCGTTTTCTTGGAGAGTTTCTTTCCCTATCATTCTTACATTCTTCCTCGTGCTAAAAGAATGCATGCCTCCATAGTTGGAATTCAATAATACCAACCTAATAAGCCAATGATCTTGAAATATGTGTGATTTTGTGCCAAGATATTGGTGTCGTGGCATAAGTGGAAGGAAGGAATTTTTCTATATTTGAAGACAGAGTATAGTAAAAAACATGAAATCTCATTACGCACTAGTTTAAATCAATGTTCACTGCAAATAAGGTAAGGTCCTTCAAATCACATTATAAACTAGTCTGAATCATCACTGCATTGAGCCATAGTGTACGAATTGTAAGGATACCCAAAGAGTAGCAGTAGCTAAAAATTTTTATGCCAACACTATGGAACTAGAGGGAATGGATTCAATGGAGATCAAGACCTTGCGTTGTGTTTTTCTGAGTGGAAGAAGTCCCTAGAAATTAAAATTTTCCTAGAGATAGGGACAAGCAACTAATAACAAACGGAAGCACTAACAATGTATCAAGGAGTCATGTTCCTGAAGGACATTGTGCAAAGGGATGTAGTTATTGTTGAGGACTCCAACATATTCACAAGATCACTGAATCAGTTCCCTCCTCCTAAGCCTTGGCATGCATCTATCATAAAATGGTCCTGCTACTCAATGCATTTAAATAAGTCCACTATTTTCCGGTTAGAAAAAGATTCAACTCCCAAGTCAATCAGATGGATAAGCAAGCAATTTCAGTTGAGAGGAGTTTGGCTCACCAAATAAGAAGGTACAGGGACAGTTTTCTAACAGAGAGTTTGATAACCGGGACAGTTTGCTAACAGGGACAGTTTGATCATATGTTCCAAGTAAAAACTCAAAATACTAATGGAAGACAGGTGATCCTCATGCATTGGAGACATAACATATACGTTTTCTTGGAGAGGCCTGAGACAGAAGCATAGCTTGACATTCTTTTTTATTACATATTTCCTTGACAACACGTTAGCATTCTTTTTACTTGCAGATTTCCACAGGCTTGGGGTCCTCTGGAAATTCTTCTGGAGTACTAGCTTCTGGGTTATGATCTTCCAATGATTTTTTTTCTTTTTTTAATTATTTGTGTTTATTATTATTATCTTCTCATTGAACGTCTTGGTAGGCTAAAATTTCACCTCATCCCACTCTAAAGTAGAATGATTTAAAGAAAATGATTTGTTGATATTCCTACCTGGGAACAGAATTGGCAGTTAAGTTCTCATATTTGGTTGCTCCCAGGATTAATCACTACATCATAGGTGTGCATAGGTTATACATTAGAAGATACATACAATGATGTATATCCCTTATCACTGGGAAGTGAAAATGTCATAATTCAACAGAGCACAAGCTGTACTGCCGTTAAGGTGCATTACAAAACACGAAGTACCAGTTTGATACATCTTTGAACTCAAGTCCACTAGGAACTAGGAACTATGTCTGATCAATGAGATTTATGTAGGTCTAACAAATCCACATTTGTGAATAATTATTCCCTACAAATACATGCCCAGGTGGACAAAGTTGCAATGGATCTTGAGCATTTTGTTAGCTACTTGAGCACTGAAGAGGTGCCTTTTGCATAATGAGTAGGGTCTCGGCTGATGATCATCAACTTTGCTAATTGTGCCATCTCAATGCTCAAGACAAGGCTTTGAGTAGTGACAAAGTACAAGTCAGTGAGTGTGAGAAATAAGGGAGAGGTGCTAAGTTTGGCTATGCCACTGCCACAACTACATCTAGTAGAGTATACTTTGGATGAAAAGGTACCCTGCATCCTCTTAGGGTTATCTAATATGTGGTGACCTCAAGATGATGGTAATGAAGGATGGAACTTCCAATAATATTTATGTTTCCCAATGTTTTGGGATGGCCTTCAAAGCTAATCAATGACAACCCTCCCTGTTCTGCTACGGTGCAGGTGTTCAGGTGCCATATCATTTATTGTTCATTGTTTTGTTGATGTGACTCACCCTTCAAGGTTTTAATTATGTTGATGGTTGTACTGGACTTTGGGCCAAGGGTCTATTTTGTTCATAACTTCATATTTCAGTTAGATCTAGGCATTTAGTGCATAGGGGATTTTTAATGTTGCTCCTATGTTGACATTATGGTGGTGGTCCATCTATTCAAGCCACACATTCACATGTTTGAGGTGGCATTTAACTGGAGGGAGGAAGATGGATAAAATCAAAATATGTGACCAAGTTCCTGGTGCAGACAAGCAAGCTTGGAGGGGCTGTTAAACCAATCTTTGTACGAGGAAGAAGGGAGGCAGCCCTGTGCCCCCAACATGGCTGACATAGAGGGGATCAGAATATAAGCAGAAAAGACAGAAGTCAAAGGCCAAGGAGAAAGCAGAGGAACCGATTAGACTGCATCAGATCTTTATAGGGGGTGCTCAGCACAAGCTACTGCCCCTGTTCAAGTGAACCCAATCATATTAACTGCAAAAAAGGATTTGAATAAAAGAGAGAAGCATCTTTATGTTGGCTTCCTCCAGAAGCAACAAAAGAAAATATTAGAGTGTGATAGGAAAGGGTATTTTCATTTGAGTGCAATGCTTAATAATACTTAGACGAACATTTTTTTTCCTGAAATGCAATAAAGAGAAGCATTAAAACTTACTATACTAGAATTTTGCACAAGAGACAAATAAGCTCGAACAGGATAATAGGATAATGATTAAAACACAGTTAACAGACTTATAAACATTTAACAAATACCATCACACAATTGGCATGGGTAATATCAACAAAAGGCACGGCTATTAGTGCAACAACGATGAAGCATTTGGCACACGAAGAATACAGCGATGCAACAGCTAGATATAGTATTTGAAATGAAAAATAGAAGACACTAGAATGCCATAGTTGACATTTTAACATAGTGCTTGGCACAATTAAGAAAGAAAATAAACATAGTTAGAAAAGGCTATTGATTGCAACAAAGTAGGCACTTAGACATAGCGAATTCAGATGTCCCATTTGTGGTTTGATATTCCCTTTTTTGCTCTGCATAATGAATTTCTGGGAGGAAACCCGTTGGGTACTTCCCCTCATTCTGAGAATGGTAGCCAGGGTAAACTGGATTCTTCAGGGCTCAAGGCCAGCTCAACTGTCAGCAATTAGCTCATGAAGAGAGCAAGCTTGTCACAAAGTGGAATATGAACCAAAATGTAGGAGGATAACTACTTTCCTCTCAACAATTGGAGCTACACCCAATTGACCTATGGTTTGATAATTGGCTAAATTTGATATATTTTTGTAAGACAGTTCTCTCATGGGGAGTGGGTACAACAGATGGAGAATTTCATTTAAAAGATATAATTGAGTTATAAAAGTCCACCAACAAATGACATAGATTTATATTTATTAATTGATGCTTTCCTATTGGCCTAATCATTACAAGGTTGGAATCACTCATGATCTGCAACTTCTTAACACCTCTAAGCATAACAACCTCAATAAGTTTTCTTAGGGAAGTAAACTATGCTTGGTTAGTTGATCCTCTATCGAGAGAATATTCAATATGGAAATAGTGATCAGGAATGAGAAAAAGAACAACACATACCCCACAAATGCAAGGATGGTCTTAACTAACACCATAAATAAATAAACTCAAAATCCAAAGCTATCATTACTGATAGCTTAGGCTTCCTTGTGGGTATATCGTCCAACCTTTAATGAGCTAGATATAATAGAGCCAACAGTAATAGAAAGAAGAATGTCCTTGTCTTGAAAAATGCTAGAGTTCTTTGTTTACCAAATACCATATATGAATAACACTACAAGAGCTTCAAAGCATTTAAGAAACTTATTAAAGAACCAAACTTATGCACATTCCATTAAAATAACATAGCCCCAAGGAACCTTTGGCTTCAGCTTAATGAAAAATTTAAATAGGATTTGAACAATATAACGACAGGGGATAGGCAAATGATGAAAATTTTCCTCATTGTTTTTGCACAACAGACATTGATGAGGCCCAACCTAACCTATTTTAATTCCACTTGCCCAAGTGAGAAGTTAATTTGATAAAGCTAACTACAATGTAATTATAATTCACTTCTCTTGAAAATTGAGATTCCATAATTACCTTATACCTTGTTTAATAGCGAAATCACTTCTACTAACTTTTTGACACCAAACTGGAACATCTTTTATATCATCTTTAAGATTTCCTTGCTCTTAGGAAAGGACATTCTGGGTTATGATCTTCCAATGATTTTTTTTGTTTTAATTATTTGTGTTTATTATTATTATCTTCTCACTAAAAGTCTTGTTAGGCTAAAATTTCACCTCTTCCCACTTTGAAGTAAAATGATTTAAAGAAATGATTTGTCGATATTCCTAAATGATAGTCTCAAAGTGTGGTAATTGAAAGGAGAACTGCCTTCCGAGTAAGTTCATTTTTTCCCTTTTTGAATGTAACATGGCATATTAAGGTTTAGGAATCCCCTGATAGGAAAGTATCTTTGAATTTAACACAACATATTAAGGTTTAGGAATTCCCTGACTGGAAAGTACTACTAACGAACACTTAAAAATGGAATTACCATAAGCTGCGATATCCATGATGGTTGAATCACCAAGAAATTAGTACTGTTATGCAACATGGATGGACTGTTAAATTTGAAGACAGAGAATGGTTGGATCACCAAGAAACTAGTATTGTTATGCAGCATGGATGGACTATTAATTTGAAGACAGAGTATAGTAAAAAACATGAAATCTCATTACGCACTAGTTTAAATCAATGTTCACTGCAAATGACATAAGGTGTCCTTCAAATCACATTATACACTTGTCTGAATCATCATTGCATTGAGCCACGGTATACGAATTGTAGGGATACCCAAAGAGCAGGCAGTAGCTAAAATTATTTATGCCAACACTATGGAACTAGAGGGAATGGATTCAATGGAGATCAAGACCTTACGTTGTGTTTTTCTAAGTGGAAGAGGTCCATAGAAATTAAAATTTTCCCTCAGATAGGGACAAGCAACTAATAACAAGCGGAAGCACTAACAAATGCATCAAGGACTCAGGCTTCTGAAGGACACCTCGAACTAATGATCTATATCAGTATATGTCAAACAAAAAATAAATCCAGACCGCTTCAGTCCAATCCTAAAAAAACTTATTGTAGGCAAACCAATTTGCAACTAACCAACCAATGTGAAATGAATTTTCAATGAAATTATCAAATATACTACACAAATTGATGATATGTATACGAAAAACAGAGCATTTATCAACCAAAATTAAGACATCACGTCTGTAAAATGCCAGTCACTGTATAATTGTTCTCTGCTTAAAAAAGTACCATACAAGTATTCCAAACAAAAACTGCGGGGATTTTTGTTCTATATCAATAACATCGTCTAGTCCAATTGCCTAAAATACTAGTTGGTTTTGTTCTAAGCTATGTGGCCTCAACTAAATAGGTCATCAAGAGCAAAATGTTGGACTTATGGTTGAATCAACCTTCACAACAAAGACATAGTGAATTATTTCATTCGACTTATGTCTCGATTTGTAGATGGAAATGCAGTTTGTGTGGAGAACTAGTGTAGTAAGGGTATCTCAGATGCCGAGCTTTGTCTATCTCATGATAGCTACAATGGTCATAGAGAAAAACTATGAACAGTGGAACTGACAAAGACACTGTTTGAAAGAAACCATGGGATGGGGCTCGAAATTTCTTGACAAAAACCTTCATAATTCAAAATCAATACATTCACATGATCAAGAGGACTTTTGCAAGTCAGAATGTAACAATAATTTCGTAGTGAGCCCTACCCCAATTTCAACATGACGTCGATAAAAATGTTATTATGATGGCCCTCGCAAGAATGATTGCACTGAATTTCAACTTACAGTTCATTTTTTCCACTACTTGTAAACATGGATATTTTCAATTTTGAGGGTTGGAAAATGTGTTTTTTAATGCTCCCGATGTTATTAACAAACAAGGTTTATGTTTTGCAGGTCAAGCATAGTGCTATTGAACAAAATCTATGGCCATTTTGACGACTTATGATGGGACTTACAGTTCAGTCTTTCCACTACTTGTAAGCATGGATATTTTCAATTTTGAGGGTTTATATGTTGCTTCAAGATGAAGGAAAATGTGTTTTTTAATGCACCAGATGTTATTAACAAACGAGGTTTATGTTTTTCAGTTCAGGCTTTGTGCTATTGAACAAAATCGATGACCATTTTGACGACTTATGATGGGACTTACAGTTCAGTCTTTCCACTACTTGTAAGCATAGATATTTTCAATTTTGAGGGTTTCTATGTTGCTTCATTGTGAAGGAAAATGTCTTTTTTAATGCTCCAGATGTTATTAACAAACGGGGTTTTTGTTTTGCAGGTCAGTCATTGTGCTATTGAACAAAATCTCTGACCATTTTGACGACTTATGTTGGGACTTGTTACAACAGATAGTCCATGTCCAATGATATCAAAATCTTCTATTCATGAAAAAAGAAAGAGGGTGGTTTCGTATAAATATGGAAGCCTCTCAAATTAGTCTTCCTGAGAAAAATGTGAAAGATATTGTTGAGAAACTGGCTAGGGATAGGTCACTGAAAGAACCACCAATTTGTATCTTTTCTGGACGTAATCTGGGTATCTCTCATCTCAAGCGCTCTTGTGGTAATATGATATTGAAAATAAGAAGACTTGTGGTAATATGCCATTGAAAATACACCAATTTGTATCTCTCCTGGACGTAATCTAAGTATCCCTCATCTCAAGCGTTCTTGTGGTAATATGCCATTGAAAATGATAAGACGTCCTAACATTTCTCCCCAGAAAGTGCATGGTGAAGAGGTTTCGGAAGCGATAAAGGTTTTTCTGCTTATCAATGTACTTCAAAGAACTTCAAGGCACAACAAAATGATGTCAAGTAGTTGGAACAATCTTAAAGAGGACGAGGATATGGAAACAACAAAATGTACATTTATTTTATTCCTATCAGAATGATATGTCAAATAGCTTGTATTTTTCAATCTTGTACATTTATTTTATTCCTATCATATAACTTGGATTGCAAAAAAGTGCTCTTAAGAGATTGTGTTCTCATTGTGTAGGTTCATGCAAAGCTCATGTCATAGTTGTAACTTGTAACTAGTTGTGCTCTAATTGGTGGGTTCTCCTGCTTCTCATTGTGCAGATTCATGCAAAGCTCATGCCATGGTTGTAAGTATTGGAATCCATAGACTGTGCCTTTAAAAGCTTGGGTGAAGATGGCTCAACTTAGTTGTCAGAAGAACAATTATTTTCTCGGCCAATGAGGTAAATTGGATTCACCTTTATGATAGCATGAATACTAGTATTATTTCAGTGATTTCTGAGGCATTTCCATTCACATCTTATGATAAATAAATGTCTTTCAACTATTTGAATCACGGTACAATCACTACCTTGACTACTTTAAATGAAATTCACTACTCAAATGGATTTGCTTAGTACTCACTAAATACGATTGTGGGAAGATTTGCTAGTTCAATCCTAAAAGATCCTATATCATGGAATCTGACAGTCCTGCTATTTTTTATGCATACGTTCTGAATTTATTCCTCAAGCCAGATGGGATAAGGAAGTCTCATCCTTTTACTGTCAATATTCATCTGGAAGACAAAGTTATTGACATATGTGATGGATATTCCTTGGTAGACAAACAAAGAGTATGTTATAAACACACAATTATTGAAGCTTTAAGTCAAACAAATTCATTTCCACCTATAGATAGCTCTATTGTTGATAATAACAAATATGGAAAACCCCAGAAGATTGATTCAACCTGTAAACCCTCAATGACATATACAACTACAGTGCTGAGAATGAAAACAATGTCAAAAAAATCATTGATGAAGAATACAGGCTTGACCAAATAAAAAATTTCTCTCTGGACCACATCAAATGCAAATATGTTCTCTTCTCCATGAACATGTGGACAATCATTCATGCACTAGATCTTTAAAAGGAAATGTAGACAACAAACCTCTAACAAATCCACATGAAGTCAATGCTGAGGGACAATTTTGGGGCCTGGAAAAGGTGCACTCACAAGGATTAAATCACATTGAAGAGAGGCTCCTTCGCTGTCCCAAAAGAAGGTTCTTCATCACAACAAGGAGGCTTCCATATGCTGTCAAAGGAAGCTCCAAAAGAGCCCTAGTTGTAGTTTTCTATTCACAGCTAAGACGCAATCAAAGGGAGCCTAAATGAACCCCTAATCCACAATAAGAAAGAGACTCAATACGCAGTCCTAAAGGATGTGTTTTAGGTGTTGTTCAAGTAAGGGGATCTAGCACGTCTTAGTATTTCAGTGGCAACATGATGATGACAGCATTGTGATTGAAACTATTCCTGAGGACTGTTTATAAGGTTGGTAACCTACAGTCATATTATATTAATGAAATCTGTCCTAGACAAAAGTTCAAATCAGTACACTCAGATTGAGTCAAGTCCTTGTACGACTTATACTACTGCATTGATAGTATTTGTTGACAAAAGATCAGAGGCTAGACTTGTTGCTAGGCTAGACCACAAGACATAGCTAGCAGCAAAGGTATTGACTTGAAAGCGTGACAATGGTGGAGCTTGCACCTCTAGGTCATGGATTGGTAACTGTGTGAAGGAAGAGGATTGAATGTTGACGCCATATCTCATAAAGCAGTTAAAGCTAGTGCAGCAATCAGTTATCAAGGTTTTTGGGAGCTGTCTTGGGTCAAGGGTTGACCATGTTCGACTCAGATTGATGAACATATTATTCATGCCATATGGATGAACTTACATTGATGTCAGAGTATCAGCAAGGAAATTTGGTAATATCTTAACACAAAGAAACAAGTAATCAAATTCCATTAAAATGCACTTAACTTTACATATGCCTAAAAGCAGAGGAAATAAGTAAGCTAGAATCTGATCGAAGAAAATGCAACGTATTATCATCCTATGCTTAGTAGAGCTTACAAGGAAATGGGTTGGATATGTGTTTAAAGTCTGCAAAATCAAAAATATATAATCTAAAGGTAGCCCCAACAATCTGAACAGGCAACAAGATATGATAATAATTTATTCAAAGAGATATTTTTTAATAAAACTAACAGAAAGCCTAAACACATACCTGTTTTACGCAAAAACTATGGAAGATCGGCCTCACAGAAAAAAGAAATGGAATTAAATGCAAAGCTTATAAAACTGTCTTGGTCGTCCGAAAGGGTTGTTGACAGATGCGCCTCACCTGTTAATGCTACAGGATACTCCCCGACCATATTGGATATAATGTGTGCATCCGCTCCTCAAAGCACACGAATCACGGATTATCAAAGCACACAGATCATTGATTATCTGTCTGTTCAAAAGTTTCCCAAATCGTTGAATAACAAATTATCTTATGTTTCGTGTGAATTTGGGCAAGCTTAGAAGTCGGGTTGCAAACTGCTACAGGTGCCCTTATTTTTCTACCAGAAACAGTCTAATGTGAAGGTGAATACGCTAAATGTGGTATTGGATGGCAATGATGCTAATGAAAGTTAGAAAATTGGAAAGTGAGCATATCCAATGCATTAAAACAACTTGTGGTAGGGTTAATCAACCAAAATGCAAGGTTGAGGTTATAGTGTTTTGTGAAGGTGAATACGCTAAATGTGGTATTGGATGGCAATGATGCTAATGAAAGTTAGAAAATTGGAAAGTGAGCATATCCAATGCATTAAAACAACTTGTGGTAGGGTTAATCAACCAAAATGCAAGGTTGAGGTTATAGTGTTTTTTGTAGTTGCAAAATAGAGTAGAGTGTAAGTAACAATGAATAACACATAATGAACAAAAAATTAAAAATAGTAATGGAAATGAACTAACTTCAAAGTAAAAATTCTATCTAACTAATGTAAGAGTGCTACAACTATCATCAACAAATGTTAAGATAAGTTGTAAGAAAAAATTGCTCATAAACAAATATGTGAACATAAATGATATAAGAGGGATATTGACCACCTAGGTCAATGGGCCAAGTTAACACAAGGAAACTTAAAAAACTTAGAAGAAAGCTAAACTAAGCGTTGAAATCAAATATCACTTCGATTAACAAACATGTTGTTTGTAACTTTGTAGATGACAAAGTTACAAAATAATCTTGGAATCTAAACCTCTCGTATTATTCACATGTTTTCCTATGATTTTCTTCTAATCCTATTATCCTACTCAAGCCTATTGTTTGTACAAGTGGATAGGAGGAAAACTCCTTGAGTGGAGGAATGCTTTCCCTCCGAAAAGCAATAAAAACCCAGATCTTGTTTCCTGGATCACCACGCAGCAGTAGTAAGGAGGATTTACTATTCTTAGGAAGTCGTGTTGGGTTACTGAACCAACCAAAACTAATCGTACGCCTTGGGATGATAATGGTGTTTCTCCTTAGATGATGTCCAAGGCCCCAAACAAAGCCATCCTTGTGGAGAAATATTCTCCTCATATTAACACCCATACAACATCTATATACCTATGGTTTATAATGATGGCAAATAGTGCTCCCCATCACCAAATTATGCAAAAAGCCCCAACTAACCTGCATGCCATGTCAAACTTGTCCTCGATATTAGCATATCGTCCTACATTATCCATTAGCTCATTGAGATAGGAGAGATCAAGGACTCTCACTCCATAGTTGGGGACTATAGTCCATCAAGTCTAGGTCAAATTCCGGGCTAATTGTATCAAGGACACGTCAAGGTCAAACAACACTAATGCAATGTATTAGTTGTTGGTACATCGACCTATCAAAATGTCATAATATTCGGTAGTAGACATTAGTAAGTAGGAGTCAGAGTCCTTGAACCCTCTATCTCCATGAGCTAAATTATGGATAAGGTAGGATGATATACTAATATCGAGGACATGTTTGACATTTTGATAGGTCGATGTACGAACAACTAATACATTGCATTAGTGTTGGTTGACCTTGTGATGTCCTTGATACAGTTAGCTCAAACTTTGACCTAGATTTGATGGACTATAGTCCCCAACCATGGAGTGAGAGTCCGTGAACCCCCTATCTAGATGAGCTAATGGATAATGTAGGATGATATGCTAATATCGAGGACAAGCTTGACATGGCATGTAGGTTAGTTGTGGCTTTTTACACATTTAGGTGATGGGGAGCACTATTTGCCATCATTGTAAACCAAAGGAATATAGATGTTGTATGGGTGTTAATGTCAGGATGATTTTGCCCCTGGACAAGGATGGCTTTGTTTGCGGCCTTGGACATCATCTCAGGAGAAACACCATTATCATCCCAAGGCATACGAGTGGTTTTGGTTGGTTAAGTAATAGTACATACTGTGCACATGGTACAAAACCACCTCCCAATGCCCCTAAGGTGAACGGTTGGCATATTGGTGCTCATTGCCAACATCAAGGTTTCTTGTTGGTGGCTAGTGTCCTACTTACTAATGTCTACTACCCAATATTGTGACATTTTGATACGTCAATGTACCAACAACTAATACATTGCATTAGTGTTGGTTGACCTTGAGGTGTCCTTGATACAATTAGCCCAAAATTTTACCTAGACTTGATGGACTATAGTCCCCAACCATGGAGTGAGAGTCCTTCACCCCCCTATCTAGATGAGAAAATGGATAATGTAGGATGATATGCTAATATCGAGGTCAAGCTTGACATGGCATGTCGGTTAGTTGGGGCTTTTTGCACATTTAGGTGATGGGGAGCACTATTTGCCATCATTATAAACCAAAGTAATATAGATGTTGTATGGGTGTTAATGTGAGGATTATTTTGCCCCTGAACAAGGATTGCCCTGTTTGGGGCCTTGGACATCATCTAGGGAGAAACAGTATTATCATCCCAGGGCATACGAGTGGTTTTGGTTGGTTAAGCAATAGTACAGACTGTGCAGATGGTACAAAACCACCTCCCAGTGCCCCTAAGCTGAACGGTTGGCCTAGTGGTGCTCATCGCCAACATCAAGTTTTCTTGTTGGTGGCTAGTGTCCTACTTACTAATGTCTACTACACAATATTGTGACATTTTGATAGGTCGATGTACCAAAAACTAATACCTTGCATTAGTGTTGCTTGACCTTGAGGTGTCTTTGATACAGTTAGACAGAAATTTGACCTAGACTTGATGAACTATAGTCCCCAACCATGGAGTGAGAATCCTTGAACCGCCTATCTAGATGAGCTAATAGATAATGTAGGGTGATATGCTAATATCGAGGACAACCTAGACATGGCATGTAGGTTAGTTGGGGCTTTTTGCACATTTAGGTGATGGGGAGCACTATTTGCCATCATTATAAACCGAAGGAATATAGATGTTGTATGGGTCTTAATGTGAGGATAATTTTGCCCCTGGACAAGGATGGCTTTGTTTGGGGCCTTGGACATCATCTAGGAGAAACACCATTATCATCCCATGGTGTACGAGTGGTTTTGGTTGGTTAAGTAATAGTACAGATTGTGCACATGGTACAAAACCACCTCCCAATGCCCCTAAGGTGAACGGGTGGCCTAGTGGTGCTCGTCGCCAACATCAAAGTTTCTTGTTGGTGACTAGTATCCTACTAATTATGTCTACTACCCAATATTGTGACATTTTGATAGGTCGATGTACCAACAACTAATACATTGCATTAGTGTTGGTTGACCTTGAGGTGTCCTTGATACAGTTAGCCCGAAATTTGACCTAGACTTGATGGACTATAGTCCCCAACCATGGAGTGAGAGTCCTTGAACCCCCTATCTAGATGAGCTAATGGATAATGTAGGATGATATGCTAATATCGAGGACAAGCTTGACATGGCATGTAGGTTAGTTGGCGCTTTTTGCACATTTAGGTGATGGGGAGCACTATTTGGCATCATTATAAACGAAAGGAATATAGATGTTGTATGGGTGTTAATGTGAGGATAATTTTGCCCCTGGACGAGGATGGCTTTGTTTGGGGCCTTGGACATCATCTAAGGAGAAACACCATTATCATCCCAGGGGCGTACGGGTGGTTTTGGTTGGTAAGTAATAGTACAGACTGTGCACATGGTACAAAACCACCTCCCAGTGCCCCTAAGGTGAACGGTTGGCCTAGTGGTGCTCGTCGCCAACATCAAGGTTTATTGTTGGTGGCTAGTGTCCTACTTACTAATGTCTACTACCCAATATTGTGACATTTTCATAGGTCGATGTACCAGCAACTAATACATTGCATTAGTGTTGGTTGACCTTGAGGTGTCCTTGATACAATTAGCCTGAAATTTGACCTAGACTTGATGGACTATAGTCCCCAACCATGGAGTGAGAAACATCATTATCATCCCAGGGCGTACGAGTGGTTTTGGTTGGTTTAGTAATCATACAGACTGTGCACATGGTACAAAACCACCTCCGAGTGCCTCTAAGATGAATGGCTGGCCTAGTGGTGCTCATCAGCAACATCAAGGTTTCTTGTTGGTGGCTAGTATCCTACTTACTAATGTCTACTACCCAATATTATGACATTTTGATAGGTCGATGTACCAACAACTAATACATTGCATTATTGTTGGTTGACCTTGACGTGTCCTTAATACAATTAGCCCGAAATTTGAGCTAGACTTGATGGACTATAGTCCCCAACTATGGAGTGAGAGTCCTTGATCCCTCTATCTCAATGAGCTAATGGATAATGTAGGATGATATGCTAATATCGAGGACAAGTTTGACATGGCATGCAGGTTAGTTGGGGCTTTTTGCACAATTAGGTGATGGGGAGCATTATTTGCCATCATTATAAACCATAAGTATATAGATGTTGTATGGGTGTTAATATGAGGATAATTTTGCCCCACAATGATGGCTTTGTTTGGGGCCTTGGACATCATCTAACGAGAAACACCATTATCATCCCAAGGCATACGAGTGGTTTTGGTTGGTTCAGTAACCCAACACGACTTCCTAAGAATAGTAAATCCTCCTTACTACTGCTGCGTGGTGATCCAGGAAACAAGATCAGGGTTTTTATTGCTTTTCGGAGGGAAAGCATTCCTCCACTCAAGGAGTTTTCCTCCTATCCACTTCTACAAACAATAGGCTTGAGTAGGATAATAGGATTAGAAGAAAATCATAGGAAAACATGTGAATAATACGAGAGGTTTAGATTCCAAGATTTTTTTGTAACTTTGTCATCTACAAAGTTACAACAAACATGTTTGTTAATCGAAGTGATATTTGATTTCAACGCTTAGTTTAGCTTTCTTCTAAGGTTTTTAAGTTTCCTTGTGTTAACTTGGCCCATTGACCTATTGGTCAATATCCCTCTTGTATCATTTATGGCTACCTTTAGATTATATCTTTTTGATTTTGCAGACTTTAAACACATATCCAACCCATTTCCTTGTAAGCTCTATTAAGCATAGGATGATAATATGTTGCATTTTCTTCGATAGGATTCTAGCTTACTTATTTCCTCTCCTTTTGCGCATATGTAAAGTTAAGTGCATTTTAATGGAATTTGATTACTTGTTTCTTTGTGTTAAGATATTTTCAAATTTCCTCGCTGACACTCTGACATCAATGTAAGTTCATCAATATGGCACGAATAGGATGCTCATCAATTTGAGTCGAACATGGTCAACCCTTGACCCAATACAGCGCCCAAAAACACTGATAACTGCTTGTTGCACTAGCTTTAACTGCTTTACGAGATATGGCGTCAACATTCAATCCTCTTCCTTCACACAGTTACCAATCCATGACCTAGAGGTGCAAGCTCCACCATTGTCACGCTTTCAAGTCAATACCTTTGCTGCTAGCTATGTCCTGTGGTCTAGCCTAGCAACAAGTCTGGCCTCTCATCTTCAGTCAACAAATACTATCAATGCAGTAGTATAAGTTGTAGAAGGACTTGACTCGATCTGAGTGTACTGATTTGAACTTTTGTCTAGGATAAATTTCATTAATATAATATGACTGTAGGTTACCAACCTTATAAACGGTCCTCAGGAATAGTTTCAATCACAATGTTGTCATCATCATGTTGCCACTGAAATACTAAGACATGCTAGATCTCCTTACTTGAACAACACCTAAAACACATCCTTTAGGACTGTGTGTTGAGTCTCTTTCTTATTGTGGATTAGGGGTTCATTTAGGCTCCTTTTGACTGCGTCTTAGCTGCGAATAGAAAACTGCAACTAGGGCTCTTTTGGAGCTTCCTTTGACAGTGTATGGAAGCCTCCTTGCTATTATGAAGAACCTTCTTTTGGGACAGCGAAGGAGCCTCTCTTCACTATGATTTAATCCCTGTGAGTGCACCTTTTCCAGGCCCCAAAATTGTCCCTCAGCATTGACTTCCTTTAGATTTGTTAGAGGTTTGTTGTCTACATTTCCTTTTAAAAATCTAGTGCATGAATGATTGTCCACATGTTCATGGAGAAGAGAACATGTTATCACTCAGGTTGTCCCTAGGCTCCTTATAGGGATACGGCCGATGTAGCCACAAACCAATCTTTGGTTTGCAGGTTCTAGCCCACCTGCAATCAGAGAGGGCTCTCTCTTTAATGATTCAACTTCGTTGATGATTTTAGGCTAGCTTTTGGCTCAGGGATTTTTTGTTTGTGTTTGGATGGAAGGTAGGAATCTCAAGCAAAGAGGCAAGGTAAGGTGTGATAAGTTTCGAACCATTGGGCGTGGAGTCGTGGATCAAGGCTTGCTATTGTGTTTTCTTGGTCACAAGGGGATTATGGAGCGAGATAGCCACACAAGATACAATTATCAATCTACTGAAAGGATGGAATGAAAATCAGGGATGAAAGGCAAAGGAGAATCATTTCATCATGCTGAAAAAGAGGAGAAATGGATGAATGGTGATTTAGGAGCAGTTAAGAATTCCTAAATATTCATTGATATGTGAAAGAAACAACGTAAACAAGATCATTCAAGTATACATGCATAGCTATTTCTGACGAAAACATAGAGAAATGCAGAAATTGAACTTAAGGTGTAGTGAAACAAATTTTAAGCTATTCTTTTTTTCTGCAATTTAGAAGGCGAAACGACGGTAAAAACATGGAAATTAAAAGAGGAGAGAAACACTTATTGAATCATGTAGAAGCACAGGAATTCCGTAATCACTCCTTGTCCAATTGAACACATCAAATAGTTTCGAAATCCACGCTTTCAACAATCTTTGATTATAGAAAATATGACAGTTACAGTGCGGGTCTCTGCTTGGAGAAAATGTTGGGAAGCGAACTAAGCAATGTCTTAGACTTACTAACTAACCAACCTACCAACCAACCAACCCCTCACTACATTGTTCAGGGTGGTATATATAAGCAAAATATCAGAAAGACATTCATTACAATTGACCTAAACAGGTCTGCTAAAAAAGCTCTTCAAAAATCTAAGTGTTGCTGGAATTAAATGCAGGTAAGTCCGTTTGGCTGCGCTAGAGGCGGCTGAATCAGAAAAGACTACAATGTGGCCCTTGGAGGCCTGATGCGGTGCTGTTGGAATGATTGTGCTTCGGGAACTGTAGTTCTGCTCTGGTGCGAGTTAAATGTGCAATGATTATGATCTGAGGGCTTTGAGTGGTTTCGCCCTCTTTCTTTGACTCTGCTGGAAGGTATTAAATGTTCTCCTGCTTCGAGCAGCTGCCTAAGATTTTCACTGATACTCTTTGCCGCTACATTGATGGCTTCCGCCGTCTACTGATACTCTTTGACACGCTTGATACCTGATGATTTGATCTGATACACTTTAAACTCTGTCACTGATCCTCTGTTGTCTCTAAACCGGATCAATTTGGCACAATCGGGCGATTTTCGGGCTTTTTTGGCGCACAACGGCCCAAGGAATCAAAAGATTCCCCGAAACGACCTATTTGCCTCTGTTTATTGTTCTGGAGCTCCAAAGTGCAATTTCTCTTCCTGCGCGAATTTTCGGCTTCCTGGCTGCTGACATCAACATGACGTCAGCAGTACGGCAGATGACGTTAGCCTCCAGTGGGTCCTTGGTACAAAAGTGACATGGCGGGGTGCTGATACTAAAGGCGATGCGATGAACTTCTCTGATGCGATCGCAATATCGCATCGGCGAGGATCGGAAAGGTGTTTTAGTTGGACATTTGGCGCTTGCGACCGCCGATAGCCGATATCGCGATATCGCGTCGGGTGGCGAAGGATGGGTCATAACTTGCATGGAGAGGAAACTGCGATCTTGCGATGCGATCTGGCTTTCTATGGTCTGCGGAGTGTTAAGGAGGTCGGCAAGGAGTTTGTTGTGGTCGGAAGGAGCAAGTAAGTGGATGTGGAAGGCATTTGAGGCTTCGGAAGGGCTCCGATCACCTCAAAGGGAGTTTATACTCTGGAAAGAGTCCATTGTATTTGGAAGATGGTTTGAAGGGGTGGCACAAGGGTTCTTGCTGAGTTTCAGATAAACTGAGCAATTCCCCAGGGTACTTATCGTTATTTTTCAACCAGGGGGAGGGATATTTATATATGGTGATTATTTACATAGTTTTAGCAGGGGGATGGGAAAATATAGAGAGCTAAATAATAATGTTAGTGGTTAATATGGGGATGGTAAGAAAGCGCTAAGTTTAGGAGACCTTAGGTTGTTACAAGGGGATAGAACCATTCTTCGGAGAAAGTATGGAACAACTTTGAGTAAAGCAGATCTTTACCCAAGAAAATGCTATGAAAATGATGAAACTTAAGAGGTATCAAACAGATCTTGACCTCTTTTGGGGAAGTTAGTTAATGATTGGGGGGGAAATGAAGAAAGGTAGTTAGTTATGCCTGTTTTTGAGCTCTTCGCATAGAACTGCCTGTTGATTGTGTCCTGAGTAAAGATGACGCCTGGAAATCTGGAACTGATCAGCAATTAGGATTTAGCAACCCCAAAACTACCTACCCAGCCTACTTGCCTAACATTTTTTCTTCTTTTGATTTGGGTGCACTTAGACTTGCAAACCCATCATTCCATTTTTTCTTTTCATGCTTTCCTATCTACAGACTACCCTTATTTTATCCGAGGGCCCAGATTAAACTGTTGGGCTCCTTTGATTCTCTACCTATCTAAGAAGCTGCCAAGATTACGTTGTTTGGACAAATTTACATTCTCTATATTCTAAAACAAGAAATTTAAACCTGGGGAAACCAAGATTAAACTGTTTGGACCTCCCTTTAACTGAAAATTGGCAATACCGGGATAACTTCTCAAAAATTTGGAAGGCAATTAAATGAACTCTGAGTAGCCTTCTTTGCTTGGAGACTGTTAAGCAAATATGGAGCATTGCAGCATGCAAAGTACGACATATTTGGCCTGTAAAAATGTCAATCATGAAATATGAGTAACCTGCTGCAGCAGAAGGCTAACAGAACATATTTGCATTTGATGTGGTCCAGAGAGAAATTTTTTATTTGGTCAAGCCTGTATTCTTCATCAATGATTTACTTGACGTCGTTTTCATTCTCAGCACTGTAGCTATATATCTCATTGAGGGTTTACAGGTTTAATCAATCTTCTAGGGCTGTCCAACTTTGTTATTGCCAACAATAGAGCTATCTATAGGTGGAAATGGATTTGATTGACTTAAAGCTTCAATAATGGTGTGTTTATAACATACTCTTTGTTTATCTACCAAGGAATATCCATCATATATGTCAATAACTTTGTCTTCTAGATGAATATTGACAGTAAAAGGATGAGACTTCCTTATCCCATCTCGCTTGAGGAACAAATTCATACCGTAGGCATAAAAAAAAAGCAGGACTGTCAGATTCCATGATATAAGATCTTTTAGGATTGAACTAGCAAAACTTCCCACAATCGTATTTAGGGAGTACTAACCAAATCCATTTGAGTAGTGAATTTCCTTTAAAGCAGTCAAGGTAGTGATTGTACCGTGATTCAAATAGTTGAAATACATTTATTTATCATAAGATGTGAATGGAAATGCCTCAGAAATCACTGAAATAATACTAGTATTCATGCTATCATAAAGGTGAATCCAATTTACCTCATTGGCCTAGAAAATAATTGTTTTTCTGACAACTAAGTTGAGCCATCTTCACCCAAGCTTGTAAGGGCAAAGTCTATGGATTCCTATACTTACAACCATGACATGAGCTTTGCATGAATCTGCACAATCAGAAGCAGGAGAGCCAACCAATCACAGCATAGTGAGTTACAAGTTACAACCATGACATGAGCTTTGCATGAATCTGCACAATGAGAACACAATGTCTTAAGGGCACCTTTTTGCAATCCAAGTTATATGATAGGAATAAAATAATAGTTGAAATACATTTATTTATCATAAGATGTGAATGGAGATGCCTCAAAAATCACTGAAATAATACTAGTATTCATGCTATCATAAAGGTAGAATCCAATTTACCTCATTGGCCGAGAAAATAATTGTTCTTCTGACAACTAAGTTGAGCCATCTTCACCCAAGCTTGTAAGGGCAAAGTCTATGGATTCCAATACTTACAACCATGACATGAACTTTGCACGAATCTGCACAATGAAAAGCAGGAGAACCAACCAATCACAGCAAAGTCAGTTACAAGTTATAACCATGACATGAGCTTTGCATGAATTTGCACAATGAGAACACCATGTCTTAAGAGCACCTTTTTGCAATCCAAGTTATATGATAGGAATAAAATAAATGTACAAGATTGAAAAATACATGCTACTTGACATATCATTCTGATAGGAATAAAATAAATGTACATTTTGTTGTTTCCATATCCTCGTCCTCTTTAAGATTGTTCCAGCGACTTGACATCATTTTGTCTTGCCTTGAAGTTCTTTGAAGTACATTGATAAGTAGAAAAACCTTTATCACTTCCAAAACATCTTCACCATGCACTTTTTGGGTAGAAATGTTAGGACGTATTCTTATTTTCAGTGGCATACTACCACAAGAACGCTTGAGATAAGGGATACCCAAATTACGTCCAGAACAGATACAAATTGGTGTATTTTCAATGTCATATTACCACAAGTCTTCTTATTTTCAATAGCATATTACCACAAGAACGCTTGAGATGAGAGATACCCAGATTACGTCCAGAAAAGATACAAATTGGTGGTTCTTTCATTGACTTATCCCTAGCCAGTTTCTGAACAATAACTTTCACCTTTTTCTCAGGAAGACTAATTTGAGATGCTTCCAGCTTTATACGAAACCACCCTCTTTCTTTTTCATGAATAGAAGATTTTGATATCATTGGGCATGGACTATCTGTTGTAACAAGTCCCAACATAAGTCGTCAAAATGGTCATAGATTTTGTTCCATCTACAAATCGAGACATAAGTCTGGAATGAAATAATTCACTGTGTCTTTGTTGTGAAGGTTGATTCAACCATAAGTCCAACATTTTGTTCTTGATGATCTGTTTAGTCGAGGCCACATAGCTTAGGACAAAACCAACTAGTATTTTCGGCAAATTGACTAGACGATGTTATTGATATAGAACAAAAATCCCCACAGTGTTTGTTTGGAATACTCATGTGGTACTTTTTTAAGCAGGGAAAAATTGTACAATGACTGGCATTTTACAGACGTGATGTCTTAATTTTGGTTGATAAATGCTCTGTTTTTCGTATATATATCATCAATTTGTGTAGTATATTTGATTTTCATTGTAAATTCATTTCACATTGGTTGGTTCGTTGCAAATTTGTTTGCCTACAATAATTTTTTTCTTAGGATTGGACTGGAGCTGTCTGAATTTATTTTTTGTTTGACATACACTGATATTTGTAATGACAGCTTTGGATTTTTAGTTTATTTATTTATAGTGTTAGTTAAGACCATCCCTGCAGTTGTGGGTTATGTGTTGTTCTTTTTCTCATTCCTGATCACTATTTCCATATTCAATATTCTCTCGATAGAGGATCAACTAACCAAGCCTAGTTTACTTCCCTAAGAAAACTTATTGAGGTTGTTCTGCTTAGAGGTCTTAAGAAGTTGCAGATCATGAGTGATTCCAACCTTCTATTGATTAGGCCAATAGGAAAGCATCAATTAATAAATATAAATCCATGTCATTTGTTGGTGGACTTTTATAACTCAATTATATCTTTTAAATGAAATTCTTTCACGAACATTCTTCACGAATTCAACACTTCAACAGAGTTTGACAAATATTCTTTCAGGGACATTCTTCATGAACTCAATACTTCAGCGAATGAGTTATCAAAGGGGACTTTGACATTATATCTTTCATTATTGATTGGTTCAAGAAAATGAGTTTTTGGTATATATATAGGTATATGGATGTTGTTGTAAATATCACAATGAGGTGTGTTATTAAGCTCCAATAAGTGGTACATTTTGTTGAACAAATGTAGCAAGAAAGGCTCAATTTGACTTTAGCCTTAGTCAAATTAAGTAAATCAAATTTCCACATCAGCACGACAACTTGGAGGCAGTTAACTAGTATGACATGGATCTTGTCACTTAGTTCGTTCAGTAAATTCAAGTTATAAGGATTGAAGTTCAGTTATTCATGTGTGATTGCCAAATTTTAGTAATACAACTTAGTTATTTTTAGTTTTATTTAGTTCAAAGACCTCTAACTATTGATAGAGTCATTTGAAGGTCAGTTGTGTAGTGGGACAACAATCTAACTTAGAGATTTTTCAATAGCTAGTGCATGCACGGAATTCGAGTTCCTCAGTTGAAGTGGAGATGACTGTAACAGAACTTGGTTATAATCTCATGTAATAAAGTTAATACACGCAAAATAAGACAAAGGTCATGCGACACTTATTCCAAGCTAAATTTTGGGAAAATCATCTTAGTGGGCATCACTTCTTGTTATTATGGAGAGGGAAATTGACAAAGGCATTATCCGAGGCGTTGAAAAGGGAAAGAGGCATTATTAGCATTTATTTACGAAAATAACAAAAAATATGAGAAAATGGAAATGATAGGTCACAGGTTTTCATGAAAAGGAAATTGAAGGAAAACAGAGGGAAAATGAAGAAATTAGAGGCATCTATAATAAAATTAATTTTTAGGATCAATTCATAGCTATTTGTTAGCCTTTTGTTAGTTTAGTTTTGGAATTGGTTTCAAAGAGGACAAGAGCACCAAGGGGAGGAAGCAAGCAATCAAGCAAAGGAAAGCAAGGGCAACCTAAGAAAGGACAAGAAAGTAAAGGAAAGCAAGTAACAAGCAAGGAATATTTGGATCAACTAGCTTCAGTAGGAAAAGTTGCAGGTAAGATGTTGCATGTGTGATTTCCTAGCTGGCTTATGAATGCATGGTACATGCATGTATGTATTTGGTCCATTCATTGCAATGGGAATGGGATTTTTTGGATTTGATAGTGGTTTCAACCTTGCCTTGTCAATTCTTGGATAGCCATGGTGTGTTGGAATTCATTCTTGGTTGAGATTTCGATTGTTGGAAGGCTTTGGATCTAAGTGAGGTTGTCTCAAGAAAATCCCAACGGTTGGGGGTGGATATGGTTTTCTCTCATAAGCCCTCAACAGGTGGGTGGAGACAAGAAAATTCCTCAAAGGATGGTGAAGGAATTATGAGGCATCCAAGCTTGGTTTGGTTTTGTGATCTCTTGTCCAGTTTAGGTGAGATCACAGTAATGTGAGGGTGGAGGTGGTTTAACGTCTGAATTCCATTGGTTGTTTTTGGATTGGTTTATTCCATGACATCTCACATTCATCCTTGGAATATGGCATGTCGTGATTTGTTATGATGTGGCTTTGATGGTTGATCTATCATTGTTATTGATTTGGTTATATACTAGTTATAAGCATGGTTTTATGACAGATTCCAGCTATGGCTCTTATCATGTATTGATTGGTAAATGAATGGTTATTGAATGCATTTACTAATAGATGTGATTGAAGATATTGTGAGAGGGAATTAGACCTTATGATTATTCTTATATAAGTATCATACCCTTATGTTCAGATATGCATTCGTGACCTTTAGATTTCATGTTCAATGTGTGTGTGAAAAAATGTTTGTCATGGTTAGGACTGGCTAGGTCAAGTTATTGACAAATTTTGGCATTAATGGATTTTCCCTTGTGTCATTGATCATTATGGAAATTTCTATCAAGTTCTAGGCATATGTTTGGATCCTAGCCCTAAAGAAGTGGCTCAAATTCCGGGGTCGCATACTTAAAACTGGGAAATTCTAGACTACAATCGCCGACAAGCAAGGTTATTCGTGTGACTGAAGGGTTACAGTTACTGGCTTTCCTTGTTATGCAAGTGATTGGGAGTCAAGATCACTAAAAAACCAAGTTAACTCAAGGCTATGGCACTTGAAGTGGTTGTTTAGCTCCTGGGGGTCTTGTAGCTCTTGGGGAAGGTCAGTGAAGTTTTGTGTTGTTGATTCCACTTCCTTAATTGTACATAGGTAGTTGAGTCATGTAATAATAACCCTCATCTCATGTTTACCTCGACAGTTTGGTGAAAGTGGGTAAATGTGGGAGGGGTGGTTATAATGGCAATGCAATGTAACATCGAATGTAGACTAGTTTTGAGTGTACAGGTGTTGGATGAGTCGAGATATCAATGCTTGGGAATTGTGAAATCAATTTGGAGGAAATTACTATATTTTAGGTCTAATTTCCTTAATATTTGTGCTAGGAATTAGAAGGCTTCGTGAGAAAATAATTGGCTAAGTGTTTTCTAGAGTTTCTCATTGAGAGAAGAGAACAATTATTCTTTTGCAGGTTGTGCTCAGAGTTGGAGCAAGAAATTGTAATAGTTTCTCTATTCATTTGATTAATGCAAAGAGGCTTGAGGGGTTTTTCCTAGTTGGGTTCCCCTATAAATTAATGTGTATTTATAGTTTTCCTTATTGCATGTCTATACATGTTGTTCCAAATTATGGTTTACGTTCTGCATATCAATAGAGTAGAATTCTGTCTCTTGTTTTTTTTTAGTTTGAAATATTGTGCAATGGCAATTTCTATCGAATTTTGACATGGTATCAGAGTGCTGAAATCACATTAGAACTAGTCTTTCAAACTTTTCTCTTAGGAGTTTCAATGTAGCAGCTTCAGTGCAATTGTTTTTCTTCAAGATCACGAGGATTTCTCTCAATGAACTAGGATTGGATTATTCCCTGGACGGTAGCTCAAATTTCATAGCATGGAAGGATTGAATGGAAGCAGCGCTTGATGACAATGGTGTGTTAGAATATATTAAAACTAGTGTTGCAAAACCTCAATAGTCTAATGCACAACAATTAGCCCAATGGAAGAAGGATATTGCAGAGGCCAAGAAAATTATTCTAAAGGTGTGAGATACCATGTGGTCTCAAATCTCCATGGAAAAGAGATGTCATTTCATATGTGGAAGACATTAACTAAGCTATTCAAAAATAACAATGACCATACAAAATTGGCCCTAAAAGAAAAACTTCAAAACATTAGAATGTATAAGAATGATATTATTCCACAATATCTCTCCAGGTTTACACGAGTTCGAGATAAGCTTGGAGGGGTTGGGGTGAATTTTTCAGAAGATGACTTTGTGAGCCTAACCCTTATAGGCCTTCCAAAATCCTGGCACTCCTACCAGGACTCTGAAGGGAAAATTTTCCTAATTGGAAAAGTTTGTTGTCTGATTGGTTCAAGAAGAGTTTCGTAGAAATATCATAGATAGAACATCATCCAGAGTTGAGGATAAACAAAAATTTTCCTTGGTTGGGAGGGGGAAGAAGGGAAAATGAAAGAAGACCTAGAGAAAACCTTAATCCAGACAAAGTAATGGGAAGAAGAAAGACTTGAGCAAGATAAAATTCTTCCATGACCACGAATTCAAGCATTATGCAACAAAATGTTTGCATAATAAATCTAACAATATGCCTTCAAGAGGAGCAACAGGTGAAGAAATGGCTTCACAATTCGAATTAGACTTCACTTTAATAGCATGCATCGCCAACAGGGTGCAAGGATTTTTTCAGTAGCTTGGACGAGAAGGATCTCCAAATACATATATAAATGATGGATGATGGGAGGTACAATGTTACAAGATTTGGTATTGTCACCTTTGAGAGGGAGAAAGCCTCTCCTCTTCACCTCAAATATGTTACGTCTATACCTGGGTTGAAGAAGAACCTGATCTCTATAGAAGTATTGGAGTATCGTGGCTATGATCTTATTTTCAAATAAAGGCAAAGCCTTTGTGAGACACATAGCTATCAGGATAGTGAAGCAAATAATGGTTTGAGTGAATAACATATACAAACATGAGCTAGGAGATTGCATAGCATTGACCAACAAGGCAGAAAAAGTGCAGAGTTGACATGTTGGAGAAGTCTGGGACGTGAGATTGGGTCATCTACACCATGGTGCCTTAAACATTATGCAACAAATTACCACCAGCCTCCCTAAAGGCTCCCTTGACAAGGAAGATATCTACAAGGGCTGCACATTCAGGTAATATGTCAAATCCACTTTCCATGGCAAAGATAATAGAGCATATGCAATCTTGGAGTGATTCCACTCTGATGTTTGTGGACCCTTTTCTATAGTCTCCAAAGCAAAACATAAGTACCATGTTTTTTTAATTGATGATTTCTCTAGAAAATGTTCGATCTTCTTCATGTGGAAGGAGGATGAAGTTTTCTCAATTTTTTTTTAATTCAAGCCATTCGTTAAGAAGGATGGGGAAGAAGGTGAAGGATCTCAAGAGTGACAATGGAGGTGAATTTGTTTCGCATGTGTTCAAGGATTTATGTGCCAAAGAAGGTACTTGAAAAGAGTTGACAACACCCCATACCCGACAACAAAATTGTGTAGCTGGGAAGAAACATAGGAGCATAGTAGGTGTAGAAAGCGCCATGTTGAGTGATAAGGGGTTTCCATTACATATATGGGGGGAAGCATGCAACACAACAAAATTGTGTAGCTGGGAAGAAACATAGGAGCATAGTAGGTGTAGAAAGCGCCATGTTGAGTGATAAGGGGTTTCCATTACATATATGGGGGGAAGCATGCAACACAACAGTCTACTTGAAGCACTGGAGTCCTCATTGAATATTTGGTATGATCAAATCAGAGGAAGCTTTCTCTGGGAGAAACCCTGATGTGTCTCATTTCAAGATTTTTGGAGCTTTATTTTATTTCCATGTCTCCAAGGATTTGAGGAAGAATCTTGAGCCTACAACAAATTTGGACTTTTTGTAGGATACATAGAAACTCCACACAATTATCAGGTATATTTTCCTTCACTAAGAATGACAGTTTTAAGGAGTGATGTCAAGTTCGATCTTGACAAAGCTATCAAATGCTCTATAGAATGAGATTTAAGTATATCATTGGAGCAGGAGCTTCTAGATCCAAAGACGGAGCCTCAGGGTGAGCTTCAAGAGGTTGTGGAGAAGCCACATGTAGTGGATCGGACAAGAGGCAAAGTGGAGGCACCCTCTCAACCAAATATTCCAGAGAGGGGAGAAAGAGAACTAGAGAAGCTGATAGATTTTTATGGGATGCAAGGGAGAACGTGGGAACCCCCCCACAATAATGCGGGAAAAGGAGGTCACCTTATAGGTACAATGGGTACATGGCATGACAGAGCTCATTGAGACAAAGCCTTCTTCATTTGAGGAAACAATTTCTCAACCTATTTGGGTTGATGCCATTGTGGAATAATATGAATCAATCATGAAAACTAGTGTACGGCAGGTGATGTTGAGACCAAAAGGGAAATTAGTGGGTGGTTTGAAGAATGAAACTGATGGGAGCATCGAGAAGTACAAGGCCATATTTGTGGCCAAAGGATTCTCTTATATAGAGGGAGTGCACAATGATGAAACATTTGCACCAGTTGCAATATATTCCTCGATTAGATCCATTCCAGTATAGGTTGCGTAAATGGGGTGGAAAATCCACCAAATGGATGTGAACGCTGCCTTTCTCAATGGTGTTGTTGAGGAGGCAATATACATAGAGCAGCCATAACGATTATAGACATATGATCGGGAGTCAGATGTGTGCAGACTCAAGAGATCATTGTATCGTCTCAAATAAGTGCCCTAAGCATGGTACACTCAGGTCGACAGTTATCTCAAATTTGGATTGGGCTTTTACCAAAGTGAAGCAATTGTGAACCTCTAACACATTATGGTAGATGGTAAGTTTCTTATTATCATTTTGTATGTTAATGATTTAATATTGGTAGGTGATGAGTAGTTGATCCTATTTTGCAAATAGGTTCTTGCAAGAGAATTTGAGATGAAAGACATGGGCTTAATACATTACTTCCTTAGGTTAGAAGTACGCCAAGGTGATGGTGAATCATTTTTGTCTCGAGGGAAGTATGGCGCTGAAATAATTTAGAGATTTCACATTAAGAATTGTAAGCCCCTGGACACACTTCTAGCTACAAACTAGAGGAAGGAGAAAGCCACTTCAGGTGAAGAGGTTGATGCTACCATTTATAGGAAGCTTGTGGATTCTTTGATGTATCCTTTGAACACAATATTCGACATGTGCTATGTAGTAAACCAACTTAGTCAAGCTATGGTGAGGCCTACCAAGTTGTATTAGAAGGAAACAAATCATGTGTTGCGATAACTCGGAGGCACTACCAAGGAACAATTATGGTATCGGAGGACAAACCAAGTGAATCATCAAGACTTCAGCGATGCAGATTTTGAAGGGAGTCCATTAGACAGGAAACGAAATTTAGGTGCTATCTTTAGTGTTGGGTCCGCAATTATTTCCTAGTATAGTAGGAAGCAGAAGCCTATTGCGCTCAGCTCAATAGATGTTGAATACATGGCTTTAAGTCAATCAAAATGTGAGGCCATATGGATGAGGAAAAAAATTGTGGAATTTTTCAGATAAGAGATGTATCCGACAATGATATATTGTAATAATTAGAGTTACATTAAGCTCTCTGAGAATCTAGTATTTCATGATAGGTCTAAGCACATTGATATTTGGTATCATTAATTGCAGGACTGCATGCATAGGATAATTATGTTTTTATAGCATATTCCAACTGAGGAGAAAGATGTTGACATCTTATCAAAGGCATTGTCAAGAGGTAAATTCGAATTCCACAAGTGTAGGATAGGTGTGGTGAAAGATCCATTTCTTGCCAAGAGGGAGTGTTGGAAAAATGTAGCAAGAAAGGCTCAATTTTCCTTTAGCCTTAGTGTTGATGATGCTCGACCTACCAACATGTCAGGGGATCTCCCCACTAAGAAGTCCCAACTACACCTCAGACCATTTGGAGTAGGTGTCCCAGTCATGGGTAGTAAAGCAATGCCTTCACTATCATAGTCCACAAAGGTAAGTGTGATATCTTTATCGGAAGTAAGTGTGTGACCTTGCAATGAGTCAACTGAGATGCATGGGGGTTATAAGACACGAAGGGGCAAAGAAGTTTGTCCCTTAGAATCTCGTAATTGTATGCAACCTAAAAGTTAACACACGAGCAGAATGACATCACAAGATGGAAAGAAAAATAGTCCACAATCCAAAGTGACGGGTTAAACCAACAATATGTTTGCAACAAGATTCATACAATTGCATACAAAATAGTTCATACTAAAATTTGTTAGTTAACTAACATGCATTTCTAAAGAAACTAGAATAGTCCAACTACAACAACAACATATGCATGAAAACATGTTGGCTTTGTTATATACATAAAGTGAAAGTTCCATCCATGCATACACCATTGACAATCACTAGCCCCAATAGTGGAACATTACATTCAACACCGCCTGATCCTCCAAAGAGATGTCCTCGCTTTGTGCTATAGAGAAGCCAAGACTCATCACAATACTCCAAGCCTTCTCTAAGCAATGCCTAGCCAAAAGCTTGGCTCCCAAAAAACTATTCTATGAGTTACGAGGTTCTATCTATAACAAAGGATGGGGTGACCCTTGACATTCCCCTTTGTGACTCTTGGACTACCCTCATGACTCTTCACATTACATAGTGACTATTCACATTCCACTAGTGACACTTGGAATTTCACTTACAACATGTTTACAATAATATACATTTTCCACATGTACCCATGTGATACAAAATAGGCTAGAGATAGCGTAACAAGATAACACGATATGACTTTGAGGTTTCGCGAAAGACCAACTCAGAAACGCCCACTTGATGTTTCATGGTCATGCACTAATACCAAGCTTGGTTGTGTGTTGCGATGTCCCCAAACAGCTCGATGTTGTCTTGTTGAAAGTGGACTCTTGCCTCCATGGCATCTGGTCTTGGAACCTGTGTCCATCTCATCTTGAAGTATGCACCCCACCATCCTAAGTGTGGCTGGACCATTGATGTACTTCTACATGTTGTCCGTGCTCAGCTGCAAGTCATTATTGGTGGCCTTGCGCATCAACTTCTCCTTGTATCTATCGATCTCTGACCTGACTTTATTCTCATGCTTAGCTTTAGTGAGGGCACCTGCATCTCTTCACTCTCTTCCTTGGCTGATGGGTTTTCTGACTTATCAACCTGTATAGGTGTTGTTTTCTCTATAATTATGCCTTGCCTTTGTTCTTCTTCCAATTTCTTCATTTCAGCTCCATTTCTTCCTTCGCCCTTTGTTCTTCTTACTACGATCTCAGTTTTATTACCCGCAAGCTCTACTCTTTGCTCTATTGTCTCTATCCTCTGCTTCTTTTTTCTTCTGCTGTCAAAGCAACCTACATAAAGATTGAACGCTCTTTCGCTCTGCAACTTTGTTCTCCCTCTGTTATGTCAACAACTTCTGCTTTTTCCCTATTCCTGCACTAGATTGCTACCTTTTGCCACTATTGTTGGTCTTACTGCCATGATAGTGTTGAGCATCTGCATATATTGGAAATTAAATCGGTGTTTTCTCAATTGTTTCCCTAGTACTTCTTTTAGTGGTCACTCTTGAATCAGGGCTCTTTGGTGTTATGGTATAATGACTGCTGGAGAGAAGTGCATAGTGAGTGTGGTACCTATGGGACAAAAAAGACACTCATGGAAAGAAAAAATTAGCTCTTACAAATCCAACTTCACAGCATCATCAGGCAGCAATCAAGGTATCTAATCAGAGGAATTATGTAGTTTTGACTGATAGGGCTCACTTTCTCACTATTGGAACTGTGCATTGTGCATCCCAATAGTCAATGTGGAAGCTTGATGACTAGAACCGTGCAACGCGCACTTCAGTCTGGGGCAAGACTTGGGAGAGATTGTGCATTGCCCAATGTCAATGACGAAGATGGAAAACGACTCCTAGAACTATGCAATTGGCAATTGGGGCCAACCCAGGACAGGGTCTACACAATTCCAGAAGCCAAGGCAAAGGCCTTACGCTGCCAAATTGCCTAGTGCATGCAAGTGAATGTGAGATCCGGGCAACGGGAGTCTAGATTTGTCCATGGGGAGAGTGAAAATAGGAAGATATGAAAGATTATGTAAGGATGAGTGCAGATCTAGTTAAGTGTAGATGTATTCATGTCAAGTGAGTTAATCGATTAAACTAAAGTAACACGAAGCATGTGAAGGGAGTCACCACAACAGTGACCCATAGAGAACAAATTGGGTCATGCATATGACACTTAAGAAAGGCAATGCAAAACATGAAACAACACTTATACAAGCTAAAACAAGTTAAAACACCAACAGTAATTCAACAAAATGAGTGAAACAACATTCTCACAATCTAAATAGGCAAAAGCGATCGAAAAAATAACAAAAGGAAATAAAAGCAAAACACACCCCGAAAAGCGACGACAATGCTTTGAAGGCTTCTTCATCTCCTAGTGAAGCTAGAGCTAGATGATCAAATGCATAAGTGAGCTCTAGAGGCATCCATTACATAGATTTTAGAAAATGGAATTCATGACCCATATGGTTCAGATCAAAGACAACAAACAACACTTAACAGAAATTTCTAAAGATAGCAATGTGTCACCTTTGATAAACTAATGAGAGATCCCTACTTCCTAGGGATGCTTTTCCTCTTATATTCTTGTTTTTTGGGGGCACTTCCATGCACTTCCTGGAAATATTGCGCAGTTCTGCAAGGAACCGAGAAACCTGTCGGCACATGCATCAGACAACCACTGAGGAAATGATTCTGCACAATTCCTGAGCTGAGTGACTATCACTGCCTCTCATGCTTTGCCCAATTTTCCAGCTGAACACAAGTTCTCGACTAGGTCTGCACATTTTTAGAGCCTAACCTCACTACTTGGATGTTCTGCAAAATTCTAGAGAGAAAGATTGATTGTTGGGCTACTATGTGCAATTCGTGAAAGCAAGGCAGGTTGTCGGGCTGCTCTGCGCAATTCCTAAGAGAAAGCTAGGCTACCCTCTAGGGCTATGCATTTTGTCAAGACAATGTAAGAACCAGATGCAAACCAAATCACGGGATCAGTTTGTGGTTAGTCAACAAAACAAGTAAGCGAATAGAAGGTGCAAAGTGAAATATAAACTCAGATGAGATGCAAGTACCCGAGCAGTGTAAGACACGCTGCTAAGATTTGAGGAAGGATGCTCCAAAATGAAGTGAAGGAAAATTTTTGGAGGGCTGTTGTAGTTGCTACAACATTGGTGACACACTGGTAGACCTCCAACTCTCTGTATGGACCTTGTTTTGTGTCAAGCGAGTCTAAATCCTTCGGAACTATTGTTTGATTATTTGATCATCATGGATTCTTCACTAGCTTGAGTTAAAGATATAGTCCCTACCATTCTCTTGATCAGTCATCACACATACCGAGCCAAGTCAACTGAGTTGTTTTGATTGGGGATGAGGCGCATATTAATGCACAAATAATGTAGATTTTCAGAGTTTAAGTTTCATCTAGGGTGTTACTCCACTGCAACAAGCCTGGACAATACCCGGACGGAGCCACTTCGGGAATACAAGCATCGCTCCACTACTGGCGAGGCTGGATAGTGCCCCGACATAGTTTCTAGCTTCACCTGTTTGCGCAGGAGGCCTTTCTATTAGTTTGCCTTATTTTATCTATTTATTTTCATTTTTCATTTTTCAGAGAACTGTGAATATGCACTTATTTATTTCATGAGGCAGAAGAGGGATTCCGACTTATTGAGAGGAGAAGAGGTTTGCCCTTCAGAGAAGTATGTTATATATACCTTTGACATACTTTTTAATGTTTTCCCCCTCACCTTACTCTATTTGACTTAGTTGACAAGGGTTAACTGAATATAGAAAAACTGATTAGTAGGAGGTACTAGTTAAAAGTGATAGCATTGTGTTTTCACCAAGACTCACTCTGAACATAGGAGAAGAGGTTTGCCCTTCAGAGAAGTATGTTATATATACCTTTGACATACTTTTTAATGTTTTCCCCCTCACCTTACTCTATTTGACTTAGTTCACAAGGGTTAACTGAATATAGAAAAACTGATTAGTAGGAGGTACTAGTTAAAAGTGATAGCAATGTGTTTTCACCAAGACTCACTCTGAACATAACGTATTTTCCATCAAGGTATCATCCACTGAAGACAACAATCTCTTCATAAATAGAGAGGACAATAGATAACCAATTGTTGATAGTTGTACAAGTACTCTTGTACTTCACCTTTCTTGCCTCAAGAGCCAAACACAGTTTCATGTGAAGCTAATCCTACGGGTGCATAACAAGAAAACAAAAAAGAAATCAAAGGACAAAAGAAAATGAAACAAAAACATGAAAGCAAAGCAAGAATGCTTAGCAAAGTAAATAAGAAATAAAATACTATTCCTAATCCTATGCTGAACACTCCATGGGCACACTCACATAAAGTGATATTTCCAATGTAGCCACCACTGAATTAGTTGACCCACATCGGTGAAGGCATAGTCGACCAGAAAGATATTCAAGTAAACCAACGAACAAAAAAGATAAGACAATGCAAACCAACATGATATAAGTTTAAAAGCGTCTATAGAAAATAAAGTGTAAAAGCGCAAGACAAATATTTTGCGGACGTACCATGGTGTTGCAACACATTGTGCGCAGACGACGGACATGCACTCTCTTTTTACCGTGACAAATGAGAAAACATGAAAAAGGAAGCAAACTTATGTTTCGCAAGAGTGCTTGTTGTGTATGATTCCTCCAATGCATGAGCAATAGGATCATGTTATTCAGGTAGAGGATGTGAAATCTGTAAACTATATTGATCTTCAATGTAAACAAGAGAGTGATGACGAGCTTGGGATGTTTCAACAAATTTTTGATCTGGAGCAGAACTGACCTCAAGACAACAAAGACCTGACATAACCATGAACTTAGGCTAAAGTGCCTCAATATTTTGATGGGTTTCCACTTCATCAACAAGTAGATCATCAAATACTAGTGGCTTAGAAAGATCAACATCAAGTGAATCGAATGGAGTAAAGAGATCACGACAACCACAATCAGAAAATTCGAGATGTTCGTTAGAATCTTCATGATGTGATGAATCAAACAAAGGGATTGATGAGAAACAAGAATGTTCACCCTCTGAGTTTTCAGAAAGAAAATATGATAGATTGAGTGGATTCGGTAAGATTGATGCATCCTCTCCGCAATGCAATCACAGAGTGACATCATGTGCATTCTTTGAATGATCGAAAGTAGAAACATCCGGGGATGAATTTTCAAAAGACAAGTCAGTGTTGTCATTATGATGCATGGGTTGTCTTTGATGGCAACTCACTTGTAACAGAATTCACAGGTCAGTTTAGAAGGGATAGACTAAATGACAAAATGCATGACAATTCAAAGGATTCAGTTTACAAGAATGATAAAGTTGGAAGTTCAAGAACTATACATCGGTTCTGTTAAGCCAAGTTGTGTATGCACGCGATTTCAGTGAAGAAAAGTAGCGTATGGCTTTTGTACTTTGGTTTTCCAAATACCATGGATCCTTACCATGGCATTGACCCATAGTAATGAGCAAGACAATGAATTTTGATCATGTCAAAGATTAGTACCATCACTAATGTTGTTTTGACCCATGGTATTGGATGACAACTAAACTATATAAAGAAGTGAAGATCAAAGTAATAAGTGTGCAAGAAAAAGAATTTTTTTATGAATACTTCAATTCGAAGTATATTTGCATTGTAAGGGCCATAATTATCATGTTGATTTAAAATAATTATGCACTGATGGATACAATGATGGATCGGGATCATGAGACCTAAAATGACTATTCATTGTATGATATGTTCAAGAATTGATTGTATGTAAGTAATAACGCATGTTTTTATCTTTGATTATTATGATCTAGGTCTCTCTGAAGTTCTAAAGAGCTACCGAATTTTAGGTCAAAATTTCAAACCTATACGCGCGTTGGTTTCTAGAAAAGCGCGTATAAACGCAGGTTCACTACTGAAAAGTCGCTTATATAAAGTGAGTTTTATGTTCATAAATGACTGATCAACCTTATCAGTGTTGTTTCTCTCTTGTTTGTCAATGATGTCCTCATGTTTGATCTGGGTTAAACGATAATGTCTGAAGTAGCTCTGATAGAATGATGAAGTTGAAAGTGGTTACGAATAGTGTTAATATTACTTGTTGATTATTATTGAAGATCAATTTCAGTTATGTGATTGGTTTTGAGTGTTGCAGTAGATCTACGTATGACTTAGTATTCCTCTCAGAATTGCAGTAGTCAGGTTTTCAGTTTTCAATATCTTAGGATCTGTACGTGGGTTTCTTCCCAAAAATCTTGTATGCATGTGGGTTAACTTAGTTGAAGCAGTGTATACATTTTGGCAAGTGAATGATCAGGTTGCAGTTGATTATGTGTGTTGATGCAACATTATGAGTTCTATTATATGCACTGGTTACAATGATCTCACTGTTCCAATTGATTGGTTATGTTTTGATTACATTGTTTGGGTTTCAGTGATTGGTTGTATCGAAGATTGATGGTTGTTTTACAGTGATGATTGAGCATAAGTATTGATATTGGATCCAGTCTGAAAATTTGATGAAAAGTGTTCCATGGATGTTGATAAGGGTTGGAGCCTTCAGTGAGGAAGTCGAAGATTCCTACCAGTAGTAGTTGGTGATCAAATCAAGGGGTTGGAACTCCCTTCCAGTAGGAGCTAGAAAAAGAGTCAAGTTTGTAGCCTTCAGCAAGTGGGTGCCTGCGTACTGGTATGAGTCTACACCAGTGCAGAAATGTAAGCATTTTTTTATATTCACAAGTTTTGAAGACTGAGACGAAAGTAGCGGTGGTTTTCTCCCACATTGGGTTTCCACCTTAAATCCTAGTGTTCATGTGTGTTTTATGTGTGATACTTTATTTTGTTCTTACTACACTCGTTTACTTCTTATCAAATGCCTAATAAATCTCATACATCCTGGGTCAAAGTTTAACAAATAAATAATTTGCTGGTTTACAAAGTTTACTTGGCATATGTTATTTTCTGTTACAACAGTCACGTATATACACTAGTTGGGTTCAGTACAATCGCGTATACATTTTAGAAAGAAAAAATATCTCTAGTTTTTTAAATACTAATTCACCCCCCCCTCCCCCACTCTCAGTATTTTTTCCAACAAGTGTTATCATAGGAGGTCCTTCAAAAGAAGCTTAATTGCTTGAAGGAAGATCGTGCAAGATGAGAAATCAAGAAGGATTGGCATCTATCAGACCACCACTTTTCAATGGAAATAATCTTATATATTGGAAAACAAGAACCGGATCATATCTTCAGTCTCTTGGAGCAGATGTTTGGGCAATTGTGGAAGGCGGTTACCAATATCCAACGGAAATTCCCACAGATGTAGCAGAAAAGAAGACATGTGAAACCAATGCCAAAGCCATCAATGATTTATTGGGAAGTATGATAAAATCATAATTTGTCAAATTCATTCATCAAAACACAGTAAAAGAAATATGGGACAGAATCATTCAAATCTATGAAGATGATACCAAGGTAAAAAGTGCTAAACTTCAAACTCTCATAATTCAATATGAAACCCTCAAAATACATAATAATGAAAGTATTGCTAGTTTATTTCTTTGTATAGATGAGATTGTAAATCGCATGAAAAATCTGGGTGAAAAAATAAGGGACACTAATTAGTAGACAAAATCTTAAGATCTCTAACTCATAAATTCAAGCCAAAAGTGTTTGCCATTGAAGAAAAGCAAGATTTGCAGACCTTTAATGTTGTTAAACTTCATGGGATCCTGACTACTTTTGAAATGAGGAAAGGAGGTCCCTCAGAGGTCGGAGAAGCTACATTTAAAGCATCTGCAAAGTGAAAATAAAAGGAAAAACACAAGGAATCAACATACATATCAGAAGAATTTGAGGTGAAATTTGTAAATAAACTTCAACTGGGCACCAAAAGGTTCAGAGGTAAGCTTCCCTTCAATATTTTTTCTTGTGGTAGAGTTGGTCATTATGCTGCTAAATATCCTCATAAAGACAACCATGACAAAGGGAATGACTCTGCAAAAATTAATAGGAGACAGTTTGACAATAGAAAAAGTTATTATACTCATGAAGATAGTGATGGCTTGTAAAATAGTGAAGAAGGTGAATCTGCTCAAGATCTTAAATTACTCATGGCTTTTAAGTATAATGATAAATGTTTTGATGCACTAGAAGAAAAGGATTTAATTGAATAAATTACTCAACTCAAAATTTTATTGGAAGAAAAAAAAGTAGGCGTAGATACCTTGAAGCATCAACTCATAGAAAACAAAAAGCATAATGAGAAGTTAGAAAGGAACTTGAGAAAATAAAAATTTTGAATCTTAGATTTGCTAAAGAATTTGAAACCTTAGATGAAATTATCAAGGTAAAACGTTCTCCTCTTATGAAGACAGGTCTTGGATGCACTGGAGAAACATCTCAACTAGAAAAGTCTTCAACCACCACCTAAAGCTATCTAAATGCAGCAAAAACCAGTCAACAAAGCTTTGGTAATACAACAAAAATAAGCCAGCAAAGCTTCTGTAATTTAGCGAAACCCAGCGACCAAAATTACAATCCTCAGCAAAAGAATAAATCATTCCACAAGTAAATCATTTTCACTCCAATCCAAGGATGAACAACAATAAAAGCTACAATTAAAAGATAAACAACACCAGAGTATTATATGGTCACATAAATTTCTTCGTTGATGGGAAATGTTTTTCATGTCATAATTTTGGTCATAAGGCTTCTCAATGTGTTGCATACAAAACTATCATGACTACAGAAGAAATAAAACAAAGAAATGAGACAAGAGTCAAGAAGAACTATTATAATATCTTCTCACCCCTTATAGATGAAATCGAATGCTTAGTTTTCAATAACTTTGGTCATGAAGAATCTGAATGAAGGAGCAAATTACAGTCAACATCTCAAAAGGAGAAACTATCAACAAATTACAAGGTATGGAAAAGGAAGGAGGTATAGTCTGAAAGCTATGGCATAGCATTGTTTGTAGAAGGACAAGAAAATTAATGGTATATTGATAGAAGATGCTCAAACACATGATAGGTGATAAAGATAAACTTATTTCATACAATGGTTTAGAGAAATAAAATAATGTATAGCCTGAAAGCTATGGCATAGCATTGTTTGTAGAAGGACAACAAAATTAATGGTATATTGATAGAAGATGCTCAAACACATGATATGTGATAAAGATAAACTTATTTCATACAATGGTTTAGAGAAATAAAGTAATGTCACTTTTGGGAATGACTCACCTGTTGTCATTAAGGGTAAAGGTTCTTCTTTTCTAAAATAAAAATTTAAATTTGGTAATGTTATGCATGTTGATGGATTAAAGCATAACTTGTTGAGTGTTAGCCAAATGTGTGATCAAGGAAATGGGGTGGCATTCCAATCACAAGAATGTGTGGTCCATTAACTTGATACAAGAAAGACCATAGTAAAAGGAACAAGAACCCCGAGCAATCTGTGTATATTGAAATGTGGCCAAGGACAATGTTACCTAGGCAAGTTAGAAGAAAATTGGTTATAGCACAAAAGGTTGGGACATCTAAGATTTTCTCAAAATAAGAAAATCAATCAAACTCAAAGTTGTCCGCGATCTACCCTACATCACCATACAAGAAAGTACCATATACAATTCATGCCAATTCAGTAAGAAAAACAGAGTTCAATTCAATGTCAAAGAAGGATCAACAAGTAAGCCTCTTGAACTTATTCATACTGATTTGTGTGGACCAGTAAAGAAAAATTCACCTCGTCGAGAACAATACTATATATTATTCATTGATGACTTTTCTAGAATGTGCTTGATCAGCCTTTTGAAACACAAAGATGAAGAATTTGATAAATTTAAAGTCTTCAAGGCATTAGTTGAAAATGAAGTAGATCCAAAAATCAAATGTCTCAAATCTGATCGAGGAGGTGAGTACATATCAGATGAATTCTTTGACTTTTGTGAACAACACGACATAAAAAGACAATTTTTCTATAGCTAAAACTCATCAATAAAATGGTGTGGCAGAAAGAATGAATAGAATTATTCAATAAATGGCTCATTCTATGCTTGATGAGTCTGGAACTCCTGACACCTTCTAGGTGAATCTACACATACTACAATGAATATTCTCAACATGGCTCATCTTCGTGTGAATAGTTATAAAACTCCATATGAACTTTGGTATCGTAAGCCTCCCACTGTAAAACATTTTAGAGTCTCTGGAGGAAAATGTTTCATAAAAAATAATGATGAAAAACATGGTAAGTTTGAAGTTAAAGCATATGAAGGAATGCTTCTTGGTTACTCATCTAGAAGTAAAGGATACAAATGTTATAATAAGATACTTCAGAAAATTGTTGAACGCATTCAAGTTGTGATTGATGAAACATGCACAGAGACCAAACAGGTAATATCAGCAAAAGAAGATGATGATGATGAATGCTTTCCCACATAAAGTCGCAATGATATAGAATAAGAAACTAACGAAGCAACAAAAGAATATACATCAGACAAAGAAAAGGCTCCATCCAAGTATGTTCAAAAGAATCATCTAGAAACTCAAATTCTAGGAGAAAAGGAATCTGGAGTACAAACAAGAATAATTCTTGTAGGATTTCTACTTATCTAGATTTATTATCCACTAGTGAACCATAAAATGTAAATCAAGATATAAAGATGAATGTTAGGTTAAGGCCATGAATGAAGAACCTGATCAAATTGAAAAGAATGATACTTGGGGATTGGTTCCAAGGCCTCATTATAAAAATGTTATAAGGACAAAATGGATATTCAAAAATAAGTTGAATGAAAATGGAGAACTCATTAGGAACAAAGCTAGACTTGTTTGTAAACTTGGTTATGCTCAACAACAAGGTATAGACTTTAAATAAACATTTGCACCAGTATCCAGACTTGAAGCCAAACAAATGTTTCTTGCATTTTCAAGTTTTCATAATTTCAAAGTTTATCAAATGGATGTAAAATCTTCCTTCATTAATGGAGATCTAGAAGAAGAAGTATATATTGAACTACTAGAAGGATTCATTTGGGGAAAGATGAAAACCTTGTATGCAAAATCAAAAAGGCATTATATGGGCTAAAACAAGCTCCGCATGCATTGTATTATCGTCTTGACAAATATCTTCAACAAAAAGGTTTCACAAAATACTCCACAAACAGAAACTTAAGGGCAATAAACAGATAATTATTGTGTTTTACGTTGATGATATCATTTTTGGTGGTAATGAAAAATCTATGAGTCAAAAATTTACTTCAATTATGCAACAAGAATTTGAAATGTCTTTACTTGGGGAACTAACATATTTTCTTGGTCTACAAGTACAACAAGCAAAATATGGCATCTTTCTCTCATAAACAAAATATCTCAAGAAAATTTTGAAGTATGGGATGGAATAATGCAAACCTGTATGTACTCCCATGATGCCAGGATGTACCCTCAGTTCTAATGATGATTCTCCTGCATTAAACCAAATAGAGTACAGATCTATGGTTGGAACTCTACTTTATCTAACAGGTACCAAACTAGACATCATGCATGTAGTTGGGATAGTTGGACATTTCCAAGCCAATCCAAAGTAATCACATCTTCAGGCAGTAAAGATAATATTCAAATATCTCCAAGGAACCCAAGATTTTGGTCTATGGTATCCTAAAGATTAAGATATTACCCTTCATGCATACTATTAGAGTTATATATTAATAGGATTCATAATTTTGAATTGGCTCAGGTTAAGTCTTGTAATATTGTACATACCTTTGCTTTCTGCAAATGTTTTCCATATTAAAATTAAAAAATGTAAAGAGGGTATGTCCTAAAAGAAATATTAAACAACAGAAAGAATAAGAAAATATCAAAAAAGTGAAAATATATGAACCCCAAACAAAAACAAATCATGAAAGTGTACAAGTCCAAGTTCCACTACGTTTTACTTTACTGTCCAAATAATGGTTGTGTGTAGCTTGTCATTAATGCCACAACCCATGATAGTCAAATTGTTTAATCTTGACTACTTCATGCTTTGAATTTCATGTGTATAGTTAGAGAATAAAGATCTAGCCAAACATTTTAATCTTGGCAAATTAGTACATAGATAGAGAAATAAAGGAGCTCATCAGTTTAATCTGAGCCCTTGGAAGATATAAGGTTAGAAGTAGATAGTTTACTTTCTCAAAGAAAAAGGAAAGAAAGGGTCTGCTAGCTTAAGTGCACCCAATAAAGTGAAGAAAAAATGTTAAAGTAAAAGGGTAAGTAGAAGAAAGGTTGCAGCAATACAAGCTATTTGAGGGATAAGCACATTTATCATGCTTAATCATGTGCTTCAATGTGCACGAGCGGTTATCAAAACAAAAGATGCTCATAAGCTGATTTGGCTAACTTCCCCTTCATTCCATCTCACCCCACACTACAATACTTACTAATTTCCCCTTTTACCCCTTCATTGCTTATGAAACACCTTTTCCCTTCCTTTTGACCCATACCCCTCGGTTTCACACAATTCCCTAGTAAATTACCCTCCAAATTCATTTCCCTACCCAAAGAACCTGTTTCCCTAGTGTGAAACTCTTTTCTCATGCAAAAAATCATTTCCCCTTTATTAATTTCCCTAAAAACCTAAATAGACCGATAAAACCTCTTACCCTAACTATGATATCCCCCCCCCAACCCCCGCATTATAAAGTTAAACCTCTGCAGTGTAACCCGGGTCCTTTAACAAAACCTGCCCATTACAGCGTCAACCCCACAATTGTTCATTAGATTAATTACACTTAAGTGCAATTAACCCTGGGCCCCGCTAATATATGCCCCCATCTCCCGATGTGCAACTCCGCCACGCGATGGCCATTGGATCTTGCACCCCGAGATCCAACTACCCTCGCTCATATTCACGTCCATGCATCTCCAGACCTTTACCGACCTGAGAGCACACGATATGGGTGGTATTACATGGCCCCTCTTGGGTTATGTGGCAGTACCGCGTTAAGTTGCATGCTCTCGAGAAAAAAAAACACTCGTTGCTCAAAAGCGATGCGATGGCCCCCGAAACCACCTCCTTGCCAAAAGGAAAAAATCGCTCACTATTCATTAAACAATTTCCGCACCAATTTCTAACCATTGCCCACTAAAAGGCTGCATACCCCATTTTCACCCTTTTCACTCATTTTGCACTGCGAAAGCTTTCAAGTCTTCCTATGCAAACCCGAGTTTCTGCAACCAGTTCTGACCACCAATTACCTACCGAAAACACTCTGGAAGCCCAATTCAACCCTCCAGTGCGTCACTAAAGCCACATAACCCTTTGCAGCTACCCTCAAAACCAATATCAGGTTCGAACCTCAAACTCCAAGTATTTGAAGGCAAACCACAGACATCCCTCTCAAATTCAAACGTATACACTAAATTCAAACTTTTAAGTGATTGAATGTAATTAATTTTCCTTGAATTCAGAGTATTTCCCCCCAAATATCAAAACCCCTATCTTGCAAATTGCCATTACCCTATCCCTACACCAAAGTTTTCAAGACTTCATTTCCACAAGCATTATAAGCCCAATTCCCACATTTTATCACGAATATGGCTACCCAGACCTCTATGGATGTTAGACCTGTAACAACCCCTCACTTGGACATTGACCATTTGGCCTTAACATATAGGGATTTCCAAATTAATGACACTGCAAATCCAGCCTACCTTCTGTAAATCCAATACTGGAGTAAGGATAGGTTCCTAAACCATGTAGAGGACATTCACCTTTGGGAATCCAATTTTCCCAAGTACGCATTCCCAGAAGTTCACCAATTCCCTGATATTGTACATTTTTGTCATTCCTGCTATATCCAAAGCCAAAGGGATATTGTTGCCCAAAACTAGGAGTTGATATTCACCATTACACCGGAGTCTATCAACTAGATGCTAAAAATCCAATATAGCCCTAATCGGACCCCTTTGTTCATTGGAAACCTGTTGGACCTGTACATCACACTAGACCCAGTGAAAATCAAGCAAACTTTCCAGAATTTCATCATTGAAGAGTGCCATACTCCTAAAGATACTCCACCCTATGTTGCCACCAATTTTTCAGAGACTGACAAGTGCGTAATCACCATGCTCTCATGCATCCCACGATACACAACAAATGAGCATGTGGATGAGGTCATCATGGCCTTTCTGTCCATTTTCACTACAGGCAAGCCCCCTGCTATGATGTATGATTATGCTCAGTTCATTGCACATAGAATGCATGAACAATTCACTAGATTCCCCACTGAAAGAGTTTTCAAATACTCTTCAGTATTGTTTTATATGTTTTTGTATTATCAAACAGACAAGTTCCTTTTGAGGATCCAGAAATTGGAACTCTAGATCACACTAGGTGCAAGAGGAGAGCATACTCAAGAAATTATTAATTAAACCCCTTTTTTTTTTAATGTAAGAGATAAGGTACATAGTTACACTTCCCCGGCAATGGCGCCAAAATGTTAGTCAATTTATTATGTCCTAGATTCCTACATAATTTATCAATCCGGGAGTCGTAAACTGATGAAGTATAGTACACTATACGTGCTAGACAACCCTTTTCTTACCTCATTGTTTTCAGTTTTATCTTGTTTTGGGATTTTGTTTTGTTGGTCTCCTAAAGTGGTTTAATGCAATGGAAATCCTAATATGTTGTTAAAGCAAAAATTTAAGAATAATTTTTAAAAATCTAGTGTGGATGTAGAGTTGAAAACAAGGCTTATCCTCTTGATTCTTGTGATAATTTCCAAACTTTGAACTTAAGAGAACTTAAAACATGATGTCTACAAAATCAGAACTTGAACGAGAGTGTGAATATGCAGCGATATAAACCAAACTAAAAATGAAATACTGAAAATGAGATTACTATCATTGTTGTTCATCCTAATTGCCAAATTGAAATCTAATAAACTGCTGCAACTTAAACCAAAAATTAAATAAACTAGAAATTAATGATTAGTCAATGATTTCATCCATAATCACAACATTTTGCCAATTAACTTCTAAAACAAGGTTAAGCTAAAGGCTCTGGAAATATCATCATATGGCATGAAAGAAATGGCATCTAAATTATCTAAATGCACACTAATGAAAACAAAGCCAATTACTTCATCTATAATCACAATATTTCACCAATTAACTTCTAAAATTAGGTTAAGCTAAAGGCTCCAAAAATATCATCATATAGCATGAAAAATACGACATTTAAATTATTTAATTGCACATTAATGAAAGCAAAGCCAATTACTTCATCTATAATCACAATATTTTGTCAATTAACTTCTAAAACAGGGTTAAGCTAAAAGCTTCGAAAATATCATCATATAACATGAAAAATTTGACATCTAAACTATCTTGAACAGTAAACAAATCTCACAAAGTGAAAGCATAAACAACTAAAATTGAAAACTTAGTTTCAATAGAGGAAGTCAGTCTCAATAACAACACTTGATGCAAAAATTACACTAAGAAGCTCGAGCATAACCAGACTTAAAGACCTATTCTGAAATGCACCTATGAATGTTAGTAAGAAATACGAGAAGCTGCAAAAACATATACAAGGATAGAAAGATTAAGATCATAAACAAAACATGAAAAATGTACAATTCGAATGAGAGAAAATATACATGAAAACTATACAAAAACAAAAAAAGGACCTCAGCTACGCAGGGGCCCTCTGTACAGCTTTAGACTAGCACGTTGTTACTTCAAAATACGCTCAAACAGACATGCCAAAACAGAGTTTGTATTATGAAAAATAGAGTAATGCGTCTCTCGGTTACAGAACAACAAAATAACACTATAACAACAATATCCAGAACATCCTATCTGGGTTGCAAACACTTGTATTTATAGAGAAAATGGATAATTGTATCTCAGAGGAATTTCTTCAATAATAAACACGTGAACAAGTCAAAATGCGAGGATTCAGCCTCCCGGTTGCCATGAGTAATAAATCTATGCGAGGTGGATGTTGGATTGTGTTATGTAGATGGCATGGAGGTGCCACTGATATGGGAAAATATAAGAGAAATAGTTCAAAAAAATGCTTGGAAGAATAGTTTTGGGGCTCAACATATCCCCACTGTGAAGATGTTGCATGTCCTCATGAAACCAAAATTGTAACAATCCTCCCTTCAACGCATCTGCTCTGAAACTTCTTCTAAGACATCCAACCTCTTCTTCTTTCTTGCTGTCATTGTCATTCTAGGTTTCATCATAAGACATTAGTACTTGAGATTGACGAGTGCTCTACTCAACCTCCTATTCTTTTTCTTCAGTTTTCCATTTTTCTTATGCCATAATCTTAAATGCAGCATGGTATTGTCATGGATAACTTTGTCCAATTTGTGTTGCTCTTTTAAGGTTTCATTCTCCCTTTGGATATGTCTATTTAAGACTTCCATTTCATAGATTTCTTGCTTCAATAACTGAATCAAAGCTTCCTGACTTGTACCTGGATGATTGGATGAAGTTCCTTGTTCAGTTGTAGTTTTCTGTTGTTCCAATGATTCAATGAAATCATATATCTGTTGTTGGGATTGATCATTTTCTGGAGTCGTTTTCCTTGGACTAGTTTCAAACTCTAACTAAGGAGAAGGAGAATACTGTGGAGTTTGATCAAGTGGAGTGTTTTTTGGTGATTGATCTAAAGTTTCACCCCCCAGGTCTATGAATTTAACTCCTTTGATTTGTGTTTTCCTCAACTTGCCCTTTAATCTAGAGCTTCTTCTTAGACCTTGTAAGCTTATATCTCCTTTTTCTATGCCCTGTTTCCCCTTTCCTTTTTGTTTTTCTTTAGTTGATTGTTCTAATCTTTCAAAAAGCACTTGCTCTTCCTCTGAAGAAGGCTCAAGAGTTTGATAAATGTCTTCAATTTTCCTCTTTCCTTTCTGCATAATTTCAGTCAATGTTTCAAAAGGGAATTCTTCTTCATTGTTTTCCTTTGTCACACTAGTAGGAGTATCTTGGATTGTTAAAGTTGTTCTTTTCCTCCTACTTCTCTTTGCTGAACTCCCCTCAAACTCTTCAAGAGTGTCTTGGAAAAAGTTTCTAACTAGGAAATTTTCCCATGTATTTTCCCTCTCTTTCAAATGATTTTCAATCAAGATCCTGATGAAGCCATGATGGTAAAGATGGGGTTCTACATCATTTATGTTCTTTTGAACAGTACCAGACAAATTTTTAAATTATTAAAAAAGAAGTAAGGGAGGTTGATAGTTTCATTCTCCAAGAAATTCATTAATAATATGATATGATAAATATGAATGAAGCCATACCTACCCTCACATGTAATGTATTTCTGAATGATTCAAAGCAAACTACTCCACTTATCTTTTAAGGCTAAAATAGGAATCCCTCGTTTAAAGATTAATATATCCATACCTGGATTACGAAGAATGACCCTACAAACTTTTTCATCAAAATCCTTGTTATTAAACCATCTCTCTCCCTCTTCTGTAAGTTTTGTGGTCGCTACAATTGATGATTCTGTCACTGGAAATTTTATGTCCCCAATTTCAACTTCTACACCATTGAAAGATCTAGCAAACGTTTTTGTAACCTCCTTGTGATGGCCTTTAAACTTCTTGATGAATTTCAACTATCCAACCTTCTTCAATGTTCCCTTAAGCTGCGAGTATCCATCCATGAATTTAAGTCCTTCGGGCTCTATTCTCACAATAAGACCCATTTTTTTTTCACTGTGAAAACACCTCTGTCAATGACAAGAGTCTTACGGGCGCATAACAGTGATATGTAAGAAGACTATGGAGAAAGCCAATGGTTACGAAATGGGAAAAACACTTAGCATAAGATGAAAGAGGCTTTACGGAATAGAAACTTGTGTAAATGAAAAATGAACCAAAGACCGTAAACCTGTTGTACAAGCGCGGAGGCAGTGTCACTCATAAAAATTTGCGAGACTAGACAAAGTTTATGATTTTGAGTTCATAATAAGTAACCAATAATGCAACTGTCAAGTAGGAGTCGTAAAATCTTTTCCCATTAGGAAAAAGTTTAGTTAATAAATAACCCCATCACGGAAAAATTAACATGTCATGAGGCTCACTTTGTCCTTCCCCAGTCCACGTCACGAATGCCATTTCCAAATCAGCCGGCAATGGCAAGGCATGGCTAGAACACATGGGGAAAGTTTCAAGAGTAATTGATCCCAAATGGATCTGGCATATACTTCTAAGTCTAAATTGTTCCTCACAGAGGAAAATGAAAGTCCAAGGATGCTCCTAGAAATAATCCCATTGCATAGATCTTTTCATTCTGAATCCACTACAACTTGAATGGGCTAAAATGGACTTCAGATGATGAAGTTATCACAAAACAAAATTTGTCTTTGTTCTTTTGAAAAGGAGGCAAATTTTTCCAAAAAATGGGCATAAGGCCTTCGAAAGGAAACTCACATCGCAAAAGGTTCAAAGGGCTGACTTAAGGCCAGGCATAAGGGACCCCCGATCAGCGATCTTCGACATATCGCAATCGGAGGTAGGCTATATGCGATATCGGAACCCCAGGAACGCGACATGCTATTATGCAATTGCCGATTATCAGATCGGCGTCGACATTATCCATGGTATAACGGAAGAACCCCTGGGTCATAGCGAATAGTGACGTGTGATCTCAACCATCGAATCGGAAAAAGGGATCAACAGTGAAGATTTAACCAACAGTCAAGAGATCAATGATCCCTGAAACAAAGGCCTATTGCGACAGCGATATACGATATCGACCATCCAATCAAGGAGAAGATCAACGGTCCAGAGTTAATCGGCGATCGGCGATACTAGAGCCAATGCAATTATGATAGAGGTATGCCGCTAAGCGCTAGACCCGATGGGTTTATAGAGCCAATTTCATAAATTTTGAAATCCGGGAATTCGGAATTTTTATGTATTCCCATGTATTGAGGTTTTTAGACCTCTCGCCTTTGCGATTGCGATATGTCGATGAAAGGTGGACCCGATAGGGTTTATAGGGGCGATTTCATAGATTTTGAAGTCCAGGATTTTGCGCCCAAAAGTGTTTTCCTGTGTATTTCTATTATGAGCCCGGAATGCATTATTTCATGGATTTTGCTCAGAAAGAGGTCGCCACTTCATTTTCCATTAGGAAACAACCATCATTCCTTGTGACACGCTACAGGCGGGCGTTTCTGTGACAAGGATGCATTTTGAAGATCGAAGAGGCAGCGCTGGGAAGAAGAATGATTCCTCATGATCGAAGGGCCAGAAGAACGGTTGTGAAAGCCGTATAGTCAAAGGATCCCTTACAAAAACACAAAGAGCACGATTGACAAAAGGTTGCTAGCGGAGGCAACTAAGGGAGTTTTTGGAGTCGCTTAAGGTCAAGAGAAAAACCAAAGAGAGTTGAAAGTTGGTAAAAAGGGTCGCTGAAAGGTTGTTGAAGAGTCGGTTAGAGGTCAAGCAAATTACAGAGGCATGTCGAAGCCGAGAGAGAGCTCAGAGAATCCAGAGCCAAAGAGCCAAAGAGACATACCCAGACCCAAACCCAAACCCACGAGCCAGAGCCAAGAACCAGAGCCAGAGCCAAGATCCAGAGCCAAAGCACCAGAGCCAGAGTGCTTGATAGAAGCATAGCCACTAGATGTTGGAGGCAGAGCCTCAGAGCGACAGAGCTCAAAGAAGCAGACTTCCAAGAGCCATGATGCCGTAGTAAAGCTACAGAATAGCAAAGAGTCGAAATGATCAAGTTGTTGCTTGTGTCCAGAGTGGGTTCAATACAGAAAAAGGCTTTCTAGAGACAGTGAGGTAATTCTAAGAGAGTTGGTGCAAGCTACAACAAAATCGCTCAAAGCACTGATTGAAGGAGTCAAGTTCACATAAGCCTAGATCTCTCTACAGAGTGGAGACACCCAATGGGATAAGATGCCATTCTAAACCCATAGTTTCAATGTAAACCAATGGAGTTCAACATGGAGGTTGTAAAAAGATTTCAGCCATAATCCCAGAGAGCCTAGTTGAGTTGACTAGAGCTCATGGAGACGTAGCCCAAGAGTTTTGAGTGAACTCCTACTTATATTGTTGTCTTGTGTGTTTGCTTACTTGTTGCTTTATTTATTGTTATATGTATTTTATATCAGTTTAAGCAAATGAATTTAAGGCACATGATCAGTTAAAAACAAACACAAGCATACACCTATTTTCAAGCATTATTAATTCCGCAATTGATTAATCATAATGTTTTGGGAATATTTAAGCTTTGGAAGTGGGAGAGGTTGTTGTAAGCTTGACAAGAAGCGTTTTGTGCCCCATTTTTAGATCAGTAATTAGTTGCAAAAAGTCCAATCAAGAAACATCATTTCAAGCCTAACTACTTAACTTGTAGGATAAAGAAGGAAACTACAGAGTTTCAATTGCAGATAACCGAAGAAATCCAAGCCCACCCTGAAGAAAAACTACAGAAGCGCAGTAGTGCAAAACCTTTGGGGACAATTATTTACCGGAGTCGCAGGGAGGATGGAAAAAGGGAATTATCTCAGTTCCACAAGATAAGTTAGATGAACAAATTGAGTTGGTCGAAAATCTGTATGGGAAATATGATAAGTCAATTTTAATCGACAGCGACCTTACGGATTGCTTCTAGTTCCCAGCCCTGAAGAGAGAGGTCTACACAGAAGATGTCCAAAAGGACGATTTCACCAAGACCTCCAAACTCAAGGATGAATTTAAAGGATTTGAGAGGTTGACATTAATCAATTCACCAGCATGTACTAAACTACTAGTAAGCACAATGCATGGGGGATCCATGTGGCTTGACAAAGAGTACCTCTTCTTGTAGACAATATTCATCGTCTAATAGGGTTGTCAACCGGCAGGAACGCAGTAACCACAGCATTCCAGCCAAGCACTAAAAGAGCCACGAAGCAAGGCGAACAGAACTACTATACGAAATATGGAATAGAAAGCGCTGGAAGAGGGGAAGAGATTGACATGATAAACAAAGTCAACATCAACTTTGCCTACTACATCATAGCAAGTAAAACCATGAGACACTTCTCGAGAAACGAATGCACACTAAATGCAATTTCGGTTGTGGAGCATTGCTACAATGGGGAGGTAGTCGACTGGTATACTTTTGTTCTCAACGAACTTTTTGAAGCACGCGAATATGCTTTTAGGCGGAGTACCAACTTTTTGTTCAAGTATATTCTAACGTTTCTAGCCATGTGGAAATGGAGGCTTCCAAGGGAGAGGGACATGAGGCTTATCGTCGAAGGAGAACCGTCAACACTCTGTTATGAACCATGGAGAGTGTCGAGGGATCCGAGCTCAAAGGAGATAAATGAAACAACTTTCGGAGACTGGTATGAAATGATACTAATTGCAGTAAGGTCAACGCAAAGGATACCCAAAACTCTGCTAGATCAGTTTTCTGGAGAAGTCTGGTTCGGAGCCTCACATGGGCACACCTACCTTAAACCAAGGTGCGTCCATTCGGAAACATTCAAGATGAGGCCACAGAAACTCATTCTGACTGAAACGACACTACATACTGAGCTATGATCATGGTCGGGGGTGGCCTGCGAGATTACCGATGGGAAGTACAAATATCTGTTCAAGGCCATAAAGCCACAAGGGCAAGAGGGAGGTGTAGAAAAAAGCAGTAGAAAGAGACCAACTGAAGATGACCTCCAACTGATCGTGCTACGGTTGGAGGAGAAAATGTTCGTGTTGAGGCAAACAATTGCAAGTTTCGAAGGCCAATCAAATGAGAGAAACCAACCCTTTCAATTTCAAGGTTCCATTATGTTTTCGCCCATCATTACAACTCTGTTGGTAATGAAAATCCCCACTAGAGTCGCTCACACTCTTTACTAGCCAACAGTCCCCACGCTGAAAAAGAAAAGAGTCGTTCACAATCCAGTCGTTAAAAAGACTAGAACTACTCTGCCAACTCTAATTGTTGACCTTATTGATGAGGTCGAAGACTCAGTTTCTGCATTAACTCACCAATAATCGAAGAGATTCCCCCAGTGGTGGGGGCAATAACACATCATCAATGCAAACACGGAAGCCCCAGTGAATATCGAATCCTACAAATTGGTGAGTTGTTGCGACCATATCCAAGAAACATGCTGCAATATAATAGCCACCAATGGTTATATGAAAAAGAAATTGCAAATGAAAAAATCGACACTGCTAGACCCAGTAAAGATATATGCAAGGACAATAAAAGACAAGATCAGCGAAGTAGAAGCAAAGAGAGAAGCACTCACAGATGCTCTCGCAGACGGCTACGCCCTAATGAATAAAGTCCATGACTGACCAAGAATCCCGACGTTGAAAAATCATCTGGTATACCCCATGAGAGAGTAGATACAAACATTGTTCACAGTAAACACATAACATTACCACCCACCATTGAGACTCCTACTCCAAACGATATGAGGTCTAGTTGGGACTTCATATCGAGGGGATCTCTTGAATTTTGGCGTGTCCAGCACTGTCAACATTGAAATAGACCCATCTACTTCACGATTGATAATGTTTTATTGGGACAACTCAAAACGCAACTACCATTGATAGTCCCCTTTCATATTTTGTTCACCATTCAGAATATCACCATCCATCAGTGTATCGTTGACATCCAATTGTATCATGTCCAATCAATTTGGAAAAAACTAGGATCCATAGAGCTCACTACTTCCCCTATCACTTTGAGAGCATATGGCAGACACCCCTCAGTGCAAGCAGGACTTTTTTAGCATGTTTTGATAGAACTTGTTGGAAAAGCCTGTTGAACCCCAAAGCTCCCTCTTTTCCAAGCATTTTCTTAACCCTTTTTCCTTTGTTTTCTTATATCAGTCCATCCTAAGTCATCAAAAATCATTGCATGTTGTTCTCGGGAGTGTATCTTAAGTGATTTTCAAATTATGTTATTATGTGTCTTGTTTGAATTAGGTTTTGTTCTTCAACCAATGAATGTAACCAGTTTCTGCGACTAACTAGCAATTCCGCAGCCATTTTGATACTCTCACAAGTTACAGGTGTCCAATAGAGGAATGAGCCACATGGGCGGCTCAAGAAATGTTGACACATGGACAGGGTCCTATCCACTTGGTCAGATTCGAAAAGAAAGGCCCCGATCAAAAGAGAGTCAACGTAAGTGTTCTATGCCATTTAGAACTCTGTTTCTACATGCAGGAGGAGTCCAAAACTGTTCCTGAACTTGTGAACTGGTTTTGCCACCTGCATACCACCTGTGTAACGAAATCCAACATCCACCACGCATAGATTTATTGCCAGTAGAAATAGAGAGGCTACACCTGCGGATACATGTTCTGTTTACATGTCCAGCACTGAAGAATTTCCTTTTAGAACAGTGAGTAATTTCCTCTATAAATTCTGGCATTTTGTAATACAGACTAGTGAATATTGTTAATGTTATTTTCATAGTGTAATTCCACTTTGTAGACGAGACGTTTCATACTCTGTTTTTATAATACAAGACTTTGTTTTCACATAGTTGTTTGAGTGCGTTGAAGTAAACTTTGCATGTTAAGATGAAGCTATACAAAGGGCCCCTGTGTCGCTGAGGTTCTTTCTTTTCGTTCTATACATTTTCGTTTATGTTTCTTTCCATTTCAGTTGTATATTGATTGCATTTATTTATGTTTCTAATCATTCTAACTCTGTACAGGTTTTGCAACTTGTCACTAATTTAATAGATGCATTGCATTTCAAAGTAGCAGTAAGTCTTGAATTAATTTACGCTCAAGCTTATTTGTAGTTTTTAACTTGCATTTTTGGGACTAGCTCCCTCTGTTGTACCTTAGTTTTCAATTCACAGGCGTTTATGCTTTCTGCTCATTAGGATACTCATTACATAAATTCATGTCTCATTGAGTCTTTCTAGTTCCTTAAGAACAAAATTGGCAATATGTGAAGTTATGAATGGGATTGGATTTATTTGTCGCTCCGTTTGCTTAGTAGGATACTCATTACATAAGTTCATGTCTCATTGAGTCTTTCTAATTCCTTAAGAACAAAATAGGCGATATGTGAAGTTATGAATGGGATTTGGTTGTTTACTTTCCTTTTTGCTTATTGTAGTCTTTTGTTCTCCCATGATTACATGATGATGTTTTGAAAGCCAACATTGGCAGAATGTTATGATTATGAATGAGATAGCTTGTTTTCCATTCGTATAAGCATTAGATAGTTTAGTGTCACTTTCTCATCCCATAAATATGATGTTTTTAAAGCCAATTTTTGCAGAATGTTATGATTATGAATGAGATGGTTGGCTAGTTTAAAAGTAGTTTTCAAGTTTCTTGCCTTTAATTTCAGTTGCAGTAGTTTATTAGAATTTAATTTCGCAATTAGAATGGACAACGGAGGTAGCAGTTTCATTTCTAGTACTTCATTTTTAGTTTGACTTATGTAGTTGCACATTCACTTTCTTATTCAAATTCTAACTTTATACGAAATAGTTAAGAGTCTTTTGAGCTCATACTTTTGGGGAAATATTACAAGAAGGAAGAGAATCAGCGTTGTCTTCATCTTCTTAACAACTCCACATCCAAATTTGATCTAAAAGAACTTTTAAACTCTCAGTCTAGCGATAAATTAGGATTTCAATTGCATTATAGCACTTTCAGAGATTAACAAAACAAAATCCCCAAAATGACATAAAATTGAAAATAGTGAGGTAAGGCAAGGGTTATCTAGCACATGTAGTGCACTACACTTTATCACTCTACGATTCCCGGATTGATAATTTATGTAGCAATTTAAGACACTAAATTGACTAAACAAAACCATTCTCATAGATGTCGAGGTCATTGACGCTCAACTAGATTACATCTTGTTGGGACATAGCTATATGTATGTCATGAAAGCAGTAACGTCATCATTATTTGACACCATGATGTTCCCACACAATAGAAATATCATCACCATTGAAAAAATAACACATTATGAGAAGTGATGAGCCCCAAAAATGTACAATTATTTGGGCTCATTCAACTTCCTAATTTGGCTTAGTCCACCATTCTCATTTGTTTATTGCATGTTTTTGATTATTTTTATGTTAATAGAGTGAATTTGGTTAGTCATTATGCCAACAAGTCTAATGGGTGCTTTGTGTAGCCTTGTTGGTCAACTTGGAGACAAAATGGAAGGCCTTAATGAGCACTTGGCAGCCAAATTCGTGGGAGAACAAGCTAGAGGATTTGTAGGAAGGTGACCCCCTCATTTATGGGTCCTTACCTCGAATTCTCCACCATCAGCTCGGAGTTCAAAGGCCACCGAATCAATGAGCACAAGGGCAGCCAAGCAAGTCAAGTTGGACTGCTGTTAACTACAAGTCAAGGGCAGCCGAGTCCCTAACTTTTAGGAGGACTGTTGGGTCTTCGAAATTGTATAAATAAGAGAGCTTATGGCCTCATTTTGGTTAGCTAGTGGGGTTAGCTAGTAGGGGAGCTAGGAGGCAGCTAGTAGGCAGCCATTTGATAGTCATTTTTAGATGGTAGTTAGTCATTTTGTTTTAGCCATTAGTTAGCTAGCTTGTAATTCGATTTGTAGGCCATGGATTAGT
>APFE031098936.1:235393-265061 GCA_000404065.3 Pinus taeda
TGGTACAACCATACATGGCCTATTTGATCGGTAGTCCATCAAAAGGAGTCAACCGATGCTGTTACTCAACTGTATGTTAACTAGATTGCAATGAGTTTATGGATCATATCATAGACCAGAGATTGTGTTATTTTAGATGGAGCGGGTGTAATGGCTTCCCACTACTGACATTTGCATTGGGTTTATCATCCCAACAAACAAACCCATCCTTGCATGTATGCTGAGTAATAGTGAGCAGAGAAGCTCTTAGAAAATTTTGCACCCAGACTTGTAATCTAGATCAGAGTCCTCAAAATTGATTTTGAAGGAAGATAACTTAGTATCATACAAAGTTAGATTGTTGCCGTCGATTGATATATTGAGAACTGCCCTCCGTGTTGTCGTTCAGTTTCTTGGGTGCAGGTTACTCCAAAGGACAAAGCATCCCACCAATTTTAAACAGTGTTGCAGCGTAATTTACACTAAGATGTGCATTCTAGACATATGCCTTGTGGCCATTATTGAGAGACAAAGATCCTTGAATGAAACAGAGAACATAGCCTAGATATTCATTTCCACAAAATATCCGCGTTGGTGAATTAAGTAGGCTATAAGTACAAATTAATTCATGAATTTAAGCTTCCCAAGGTGACACAACATTCGACAATCTGATATTGAGGGCCTGATCTCTTAAATTCTGTCTATTTTTTTTTCATCCTTCTGTAAAATAACTTATACAAAGCAACTATACTACTACAGGTCCAAATATGGTATGCTGGTTAGATATATATAAACTGTAGGCAGAGATTTGGTGCTAGCTATAATGATTGGTTATAATTAGTGAATCCATTTCTTAGTTTCTGTAAGGGGCAAAGCAAAAGTCCTATCCTGGTCACTCAAACTCATATCAGGGACAAATGTCCTAAGCTACAAACCTTTGTGGTAAAGGAAAACTGCTCAGATTCATAACAATTCCATTAAAACCAGGGGAGAGAGACCCACACAATCTTATAAAATTGACTTAATCAGATTTGAATGAGAAAGTTGCAAACATTAATAATAGAGATCAATACACAAAATAGAGAGGAAATCTGTAGACCAGGTGCCCAACCTTCATTCGTTATCCATGCCTTTTGATGATTACAAGTAAAACAGAGATTGAATATCAAAGACAAAGATCAACTCTCTGCAAATCCAACCCCAACGCAGCCTGTTTTCCCTGTGTAAGTAAGTTCTCTAGATAAGGATGAGTAAGAACAAATCCACAATAGGAAGCCTGCTTGAAAGTGGTTGATCACTTTGTGTTATGTTTACAATATGCGAGTCACTGAATGGAATTAGGCATAGAAACTTATCGAATTCAATTTTGTTAATATCCGGTTGAAGTCTTACTTAACCTGACATACATTTTGTTGTTGATATTCAACAGTCTGGACTCTTAACAAACCTCTGCTGTGAGTTTATATGCGTAGTTAAATGAAATCTAATTATTTTAATGTCCACCAATGACGAAAGCAGTAGGTCATAGACAATAAAGATGTACACCGTGAATCTAATGGTGATGAACTAGATAAAAGTAGATTATGACAACACTCCCTTGTCTCAATTAAATAAAACACCAAGGAATTCAGGCAAATCACACTGCCCACGTCATAACCTAGAATCTGCCAAAGAATTTGGGCAAGTATGTATTAGAAATGATAGTTGTCACTCCAAAATCACTACAACCTAAATTTGGGTTAGTAGGCATAGATGACAATGATATGGAAATCGCAACGTTCCATTGGACCTTAGTGTTAGCACTATTCAACATGGCAGTAGAAATGTTATGACACCAGCACTGGCCAATACTATATTGGCATGAATTGTTACACAGTCTGGCATCTGCAATTGTATTGACAGAGTTGTTATCTGTGCAAAGAAAGCCCAAGCCGTTACTATTCAAAGGAAATCCTGCGTTAGTCCCCAGACTTGTGTGGAATGTTACATGTGTGGAATGTTACATAGATACTAATGAGTACTTACAAAATTCCATTAATAATATTGAGGCGGAGGAATGCAGAGTTAAGAGTTACGATAAGCTACATAATCTTCCAAATAAATGAATCTAAAATGCTTGCAAAAGTCAGGTTGCAACATGTGTTACGTAATTGGCACACTAAGAATGGGGACAGTTACAAAACTAAAGGATTCAAGGTGTACAAACCTGGGCATTTTGCTAGGGAATCAACAGCACAAGTCAGAAGATACCAGAGCTATGCCTTATTGTTCGTAAACCTTCTTTCCAAAAATAGTATGCATTAAGATCCAGAGTAGAGAATTTGAAATATATCAATTCAATTCAAGAATAATAGCATTCATGGACAGATAAATACTATCCATATAAATGATTAAGAGTCTGAGGGAAACCATGCAATATCAAGAAAAGTGAAGTTAACAATAATGAAAGTTGATCCAGGCAGTACAATGATAGAAATGGAATATCATGGATCTAGTAGTGAAAATCCATCAAGGTGACACCAGAGAGCACACAAATATGTATATATCACTTGAAAATAAAAATCCATGATAATTTTTAATGATGAGTAGTACAGACATATTGACTCAAGAGTAGAGTACACCAAATCAAAACCTTAGGTTGAGACAAAAGATACACAGTGCTGACTTGAGAGATATGATCCGAGAGCAAGGAAATCACCTGTATACAAAGCAACTCAAGGAAAAATCAAGACCTAGGCAGAAAATTCATGTGAGACCTAGAAGGTTGGTACATTAAGGTGGGCATGGAGAAATGTAATATCCACTGACTGATCTTGCTTGAATAGAACAACAATGGATGGAAGGAAAATTCATAGGAACAAGAAAACGAATCAACGATGGTCTTTCAAATATGAGAAATTATGAACATGCCTGGTATTAGACATGTGGAAATTAAAACTTAGGTGTTAAAGAAAGTGTTTCTAGACAAAAACAAAATCAATGGGGCAACCTGAGAGTTGGTGGAGACAATCCTGGAAGATATCATTATGTTGAAGGAGACCCGTCCTAAATCTCAAACTGACAGAGATTCATAACCTGATTGATGTTATGATTGAGATGATAAATGCTAAACATTTTTATCAATAGTTGTTTGATGTAGAGATAGGGAAATAACTAAATCAAACTCTTTCAAGGAATATTTTATGTTAATTCTCATTTCTCTCTTGCATTATATTCTTTTATCGTCAATGATTGAAAGGATTTCTCATGTGGACAAGACACCATTGTTGGCCATGAAAAGACAAAACACTAACCCAAGGATGCCCAAGACTGCTTGATTATGCTACTATTTGAAAGGGGGAGGACAATGGTCCTTCTTTAAGGGAAAACAATGCTTATGCCTCATAGTTTATGCCCTCTCAGTGATCCAAAAGAAGAGAAAACGTATTGATGCTTGCAAGCAAGCTTTCCTCAGCTTGCAAATGATTGAAACTCCTCCAAAGATCCACCCAATCGTGCCATATTGTTGGAAAGTCAAAGTTTTATGACAGGTGGAAACAATTTCTTGAAGTTTTGAGTCTTTCATTTGCAGGATTAACTAAAGGGGTTTGGGACTAGCTCCCTCTGTTGTACCTTAGTTTTCAATTCAAAGGCATTTATGCTTTCTGATCATTAGGATACTCATTACATAAATTCATGTCTCATTGAGTCTTTATAGTTCCTTAAGAACGAAATTGGAAATATGTGAAGTTATGAATGGGACTGGATTTATTTGTCGCTTGGTTTGCTTAGTAGGATACTCATTACATAAGTTCATGTCTCATTGAGTCTTTCTAATTCCTTAAGAACAAAATTGGCGATATGTGAAGTTATGAATGGGATTTGGTTGTTTACTTTCCTTTTTGCTTATTGTAGTCTTTTGTTCTCCCATGATTACATGATGATGTTTTGAAAGCCAACATTGGCAGAATGTTATGATTATGAATGAGATAACTTGCTTTCCATTCGTATAAGAATTAGATAGTTAAGTGTCACTTTCTCATCCCATATATATGATGTTTTTAAAGCCAATTTTTACAGAATGTTATGATTATGAATGAGATGGTTGGCTAGTTTAAAAGTAGTTTTCAAGTTTCTTGCCTTTAATTTCAGTTGCAGTAGTTTATTAGAATTTAATTTTGCAGTCAGAATGGACAACAGAGGTAGCAGTTTCATTTCTAGTACTTCATTTTTAGTTTGACTTATGTAGTTGCACATTCACTTTCTTATTCAAATTCTAACTTTATACGGAATAGTTAAGAGTCTTTTGAGCTCATACTTTTGGGGAAATATTACAAGGAAGAGAATCAACGTTATCTTCATCTTCTTAACAACTCCACATCCAAATTTGATCTAAAAGAACTTTTAAACTCTCATTCTAGCGATAAATTAGGATTTCAATTTCATTATAGCACTTTCGGAAATTAACAAAACAAAAACCCCAAAATGACATAAAATTGAAAATAGTGAGGTAAGACAAGGGTTATCTAGCACATGTAGTGCACTACACTTTATCACTCTACGATTCCCAGATTGATAATTTATGTAGCAATTTAGGACACTAAATTGACTAAACAAAACCATTCTCATAGATGTCGAGGTCATTGACGCTCAACTAGATTACATCTTGTTGGGACATAGCTATATGTATGTCATGAAAGCAGTAACGTCATCATTATTTGACACCATGATGTTCCCACACAATAGAAATATCATCACCATTGAACAAATAACACATTATGAGATGCAAGCATCTCCATCACCTAATGGTGTCTTACCCTTTGTTGGGTCTCAAAATGAATTGCTCTCATCCCTGATCGAGGTTAGTCTAAGGATGTTCAAAGCATCATCACTCCTTGGAACATATACCTGTGGAGGTTTCCTGGGCTAGGAATCTGTTTCCTAGTTGGCTGGGAGGTAAATCCGGTTGGGTCGGTGAGAATGAGCGTTCAGCTAGAGCTATAAGACAAAGGTATCATCATCAACCGTCGGAACAGGTATTTTTTTATGGACTACACTTGTTAAGTTGATATCAATAGAATGCTCACCTTAATTGTTGCTTATGATAAAATGATAAGATGTTAAATGTTTAAAACTTTGTGAGAAGGTCAGCAAGCTCCTTTTATTACTTGCAAATCAACAAGAAAATAGATCTGTTAGTGTATAATAGATTGAGGCTCTAATAATAGGAATCAAGTTGTTACACATGGAAATTATGAGAGCCTCAATCTAACAGATCTATTTTTCTGTTAATTTAAAAGTAATAAAAGGAACTTGTTGACCTTCTCACAAAGCTTTACACATTTAACATCTTATCATTTTTATCATAACCAACATAAATTAAGGTGAATATTCCATTGATATCAACTTAACAAGAGTAGCCCATGGAAAAATACATGTTCCGGCGGTTGATGATGATACCTTTGTCTTATAGCTCCAGCTGACGCTCCTACTTGCCGACCCAACCGGATTTACCTCCCAGCTAACTAGGAAACAAATTCCTAGCCTAGGAAACCTCCACAGGTTCCCTAGCCCTCTGTGCCCAAGTCCAACCAGATATAGTGTGTCCTCAAGAAGAATCTGCAAAACCAGATAACAATATTTTCCTCCTCTCAAACCCAAGAAACCTCCATAGGTTTCCAAGGTCTCCCCAAAATCATAACAAGTCCAAACAATCACAACCAACCCCACAATCATAAGCAAAACCTCCCAAAACTCCCCATTTTCTCCCTTACCCCTTTCCTTTTATACCCTCCTTCCCTTCTCCATCTCAACCACCTCTCATTAATGTCATTAACTTCTCACCCATCCTTATAGTTGACTTCTCTTCTCCCAAGTAAGCTAGGAGTACATTTGGAAATGTGAGATGTAATTACATGGAGAGGACCATGTCTACTCCTTAGTAAATGTGAGGGTACATTGGGTAATGTGAAATGAATATATATATTGACAATGAGTTGGAGAGGACTATGTCTTCTCCCAAGTAAATGTGATGGTACATTGGGGAATGTGAAATGTAATTACATGGAGAGGACCATGTCTTCTCCTTAATAAATGTGAGGGTACATTGGGTAATGTGAAATGAATACATACATTTTGAAATAATGGAAGGAGACCAAATTCTACCCAATATTCAAATTGAGAAGGTAAGTGGAAAATTTAAATAATGAAAATCATGAATTTTATATTAGACCTATATTTCTCAATATTTTCAGATAATGTAAACATTAACAAAATTTGTAGGATAAGATTGTCATTCATTAGATAAATCATATCCACTTAAGCCATACATGAAACGACAATAGCTCTGATAAGTCATGTACTAGATAAATCATCACCAAGTAAGTCATACATCATTTGTTTCCATCATCAATGGCTATTGTTAAACGGGGAACTTCGAGCAAGCCGACAGGAATGAACTTACTTGGTGATGATTTATCTAGTACATGACTTATCAGAGCTATTGTCATTTCATGTATGGCTTAAGTGGATATGATTTATCTAATGAATGACGTAGTGAATTATGATTGTTTCAGGAATGTTTAGCATATCCGAGTACCGAATCCTCGCTCTGGGAGTGTCCTGATAGGGGAATATATAACGACCATGGATAGACTGGCATTGAGTCTATACATATGGGAATTATTATTTTTTTTTTTGCGGTCTGTGCTGGATTCAACCATTAAATAGCTGAAGCAGATTGATGGGTTCTGAATATTACGGCAAAAGAGCTTAAGATAATTAGAGTATGAAAGAGGAGGTAAATTAAATTAACAATTTGAGAAGGAAGCCAAAATAAGGGTGCATAAGTCCTTTGTGTCATATTGTTGGGAAATCATAGTTTTATGATGGTTGGAAACAAATGCTGATTTGAGGAACCTTCCAAGGATTTGGGATTTTAAAATGGAAGCTTATTTAGTCAATAAAAGACCAGTGGGTTGACACACCGAGCTTCATGAAGGCGCTCGGAGGCGATTAGGGTTCACGCGCGTCCCTCTGAACTCTGAAGCCCCTGCAACGACAGGCCTGCAGGATCCAGACCATTAAAACCCTTTGCAGATTTGACAGCGACGGAAAAATCAGAGGTAAAGGCCGTCTGCAATATGTCGCCCTCGCGGGGGGGACGTAGTACCTCCCCCAAAACACGCTGGTCAAAAGCAGAAAAACCCAACGGCAAAGCACGAAACGGACCACAATGGCTCTCAGAAGGAGCATAAGCAACCAGGAAATGATGAAACGACACAGATGGAAGGGAATACGGCCAGATCGGCCACATGCAAACCAGTTGCCACTGACACACCCACAGGGGAATTCCCCAGTCATAGAATCAATGCCAGAATACAATACATGAGGGACCATGCCCTGATCGGCAAATTTATTGGCATATGGCCAATGAAGAAAGCACTCAGAAGCTGGATCAACACCAAATGGAATCCAAAGGGTCACATAACCCTTCATCTTGGAGCTAAAGGGTTCTTTACAGCGGTCTTCAACTGTCTGGGAGATAGAAACAGGAATATAGATGGAGGGCCTTACTTTTTTAACTCGACAGGACTCTTTCTCAGAGCATGGGTTGAAAGATTTAACTCGTATAAGTAGGATCTGAGTTATGCTCCAGTCTGGATCAGGCTCTATTCGCTACCCTGGGAATACTGGGAAGAAACGTTACTGCAAGAAATAGGGAACAAACTGGGCGAGTTCATCAAGGTAGCTGAAGACACAAAGCTCTGCAGATATACCTCATACACCCGCATCTGCGTCTATATGGATCTCAAACAACCCCTGCCAGACAAGGTAAGATTCAGGCATGAAGATTCTGAATGGATCCAAGTGATAGATTATGAACATGTTCCATTTAGTTGTAGAAAATGTCATAATCTAGGGCATCTTTTCAGAGACTGCCCTCTAAATAGGAATATGAACTCTAGCACGAATGCAAACACTCAGGAAGGTGATGGATTCACCAAAGTGGTTAATCGTAGGAGAGGTAACAGAAAACCCTCTACCAATAGCAGAACAGATCAAGCCAATAAATCCAAATCCCCAAAACCTAATAGCTTCGAGGTCCTAGCTAATCTGGAAATGCAAGATCCGTCTCAAGAACTGCAAAAAGTCAAAGACTTAGTCCGCAAGCTACCAGAGGGCCCTCCACAACAGCTAAAGGAGTCTCACTCTAAGAAAACGCACATCCCTCAATCTGATCCGCAGGCAGATGTCTCTCAAGAAATGGAAATGGATACCCCAGAATCAAGCTCCAAGCTAATGAAAGAGACAGAGGTAGTCCTCCCAGAGATCCAGTTAATGGAGGAAGATTTTGAGAATATCGATATAGGAGAACTAGACATTCTCAGTCTGGAACTAGCATGCAAGACCGACAACTTCAACAAGATTCCGGAGAGGCAACTGGACAAACTGGAAGAAGTCCTGAAAAAAGCGCACAAGAAACTCTCTTGGGGTGCAAATCGGCAGCCAGTGGGAAGACAAATTCATCACGAAGGACAATAAGAAAAGGGGAAGAAAAACAACCTTGGAAAGGACCATAAAAATAGGCGAAGTGCTAGTGGAGTCAGGTCGATATGCGAAGCTGACCAAGTACTTTAATCTCCATCCCAACCCTTCTCAATGAAGCTGATCTCCTGGAATATAAGAGGGCTCAACAGCCCAAGAAAAGCAAGACTCCTAAAAAACATGTTTATGCAAGAAAAATCCAATATTCTCTTTGTGCAAGAAACCAAATGCAATATGCAAGCTCTAGAAAAAAAAAGCAACAAAAGTGTGCCCGGAGGGCAAGTCACAGCGGTGGATGCTCAAGGAGCCTCTGGGGGTTTGGCGATCCTTTGGGACTCAAGAGTGATTCAACTCAGCAACATTCATGCCAACAAAAACTTCATTCAGGCAACCTTCCACTTAATCGGCATCAACACTCATGGTCATCTCACTAATGTTTATTTTCCACAGGATTCCCACCAAAAAGCAGAGATTCTGGATCATCTTTCTACCCTCAACTCCAATAGACGCCACCCTCTTTGGATAGCAGGAGGGGATTTCAACATGATTGTAAGAATGGAAGAAAAGCAGGGCAGCAGAGATAACGGCATCAGAGACGGACATCTACTCAAAGATTTCATCCAGTCAAATTGGCTAATAGATCTCCAATCAAATAATGGCCTCTTCACCTAGACCAACAAAAGAGAAGGAGCCCAGCATATAGCTTCAAGGTTAGACCGTTTTCTAGTCTCGGATAACGCGCCTTACCTGGGAGGAGATCTTATTGCTTCAATCCTGCCAATTTCAAGATCGGATCACTGGCCTATTGCACTCCAATGGCATCGACCAGGTAATTCTACTAAACGTCCTTTTCGCTTTGAGATTTTTTGGCTTACTCATCCAGACTTCAAGGATTTTGTCAGACAAACCTGGATCAAATACAAGCCCACAGGGGGATCCAAAATGGCCAACTTCCAACAAAAATCGAAATTCCTCAAAAGAGAAATTAAGCACTGGAATCACACTACATTTGGCAACATCTTCAAAGCCCAGGACGCTCTCAATCAGGAAATGAAGTTAACCCAGCAAAGGATCATCACTGAAGGACATTTAGAGGAACTAGCAAAACAGGAACAAGACATTGAGGAGCAACTTCTCAACAGAGCTTAGCAGGAGGAGATTCTTTGGAGGCAAAAATCACGAATCAGATGGCTTAAGGAGGGAGAAAAGAACACCAAGTTCTTTCATAAAACTACAGTGCAACCCAGAATGCATAATCTTATCTCCCACATCCATAACGACCAAGGAGAAAGAATAGAGACGCATGCAGGCACAGAAGAGAATTTTCTTAGATATTTCAAGAAAGTTCACCAAGAACCAAGTATCGACCGAACTCCAGCAATTGAAAAAATACTGTAGCAGATACCCAAACTAATTACTGATGAGCGTAATCTCCTTCTTCTCCAACCGATCCTGTTACACGAAGTGGACAATGCAGTTAAGCAACTAAAAGCAGGTAAAGCCCCAAGCCCTGATGGATTTACCTCAGATTTCTTTCATCATTTTTGGGATCTCATCCAAATAGAAGTATGGCAATTGGTTGAAGAATCTCGTGCATTAAGATGGATGTACCATGGGTTGAATTCCACATTCTTGGCTCTCATCCCCAAAACAGAGGAAGCTAATACACCTGATAAATACCGTCGGATAGCTCTTTGCAACATCATTTACAAAATTGTTTCAAAAGTTATCGCTACTCGGTTGAAACCTCTACTCCCTCTCATCATCTCGCTAGAGCAATCTAGGTATGTGGAAGGGCGTCAGATCACCGATGGAATTATTCTCACCCATGAGATAATTCACTCTCTGAAGCACACTAAAAAGCCAGGTATGTTTTTAAAAATTGATCTATCTAAAGCCTTCGGCAGCATCAGTTGGCAGTGTATCCAAAAAATTCTTACTACTTTTGGCTTTGACCCTTCGTGGACCAGATGGATCCTTAGCCTCTTGACTTCTTCCTTCTTCTCTGTTCTCATCAATGGCATCCCCTCTGACACATTTCGTCCCTCTCGAGGTATTAGGCAAGGGGACCCTCTCTCCCCATTCCTCTTCATTATAATTGCTGAAGGACTAGGCCGCTTCCTCAAGTCTGCTAATATCAATAGACATCTAAAGGGTCTATCATTCAACAATTCCCCCCCCTTTACCCATCAGCAATTCGTGGAAGACAATATGCTTTATGGGCACCCCTCTGTCCAGGAAGCCCACATCTTCAGAGACATCTTGTCCTCCTTCTCAGATGCCTCGGGAGCCCTTGCCCTTATCAATAGAGTCAAATCCCAAATCTTCTTCTTTAATACTCCTGTATCTACTCAAATATCGATAGCCCGCATTCTAGGATTCACTATAGCAAACCTCCCTTCCAAATATTTGGGCGCCCCCCTAATATCCTCCGCCCCCAAGCATTCGTCTTGGAGAGACCTTCTAGAAAAACTTGAAGCCAAACTCTTTCTATGGACACACCGAGCTCTGAATATGGCCAGTAGAGTTATCCTCATCAAAGCGGTTCTTCAATCCATGCCTCTTTACCTTTTCTCCCTTTTGGCAGCGCCTAAATGGGTCCTCAAGGCAATTCGGAATCTTCAGCGCAACTTTCTATGGGGCAGCTCAGGCCACAACAGAAAATGGGCTCTAGTCAAATGGGAAAAAGTCTGTCTCCCCAAAAAAGCCGGAGGTATTAGAATCGGAGATCCTGAGCACAGCAATATAGTAATGGGCACCAAATTATGGTGGCGATGGTTAGCTCACCCAAATACTCCTTGGGCCTCCCTATGGACGGCAAAATATGCAAGCAACAACCCTATTGAAGATAGAATCTGTATGACGGAACTAAGCACTGGATCCATCATATGGAATTCAGCCATCCAGCACAGATATCTTATACATCAGCACAACTTTTGGGAAATCAAGAGCGGAGGCACAGCACGATTCTGGGACGACTCCTGGCAACAACTCCCAAAGATCATAGATCTTATGCAGGACTTCCCTATCCCCCAAGAAACGGTCAATCAATTTTGGGGCTCATCTACTGCCCACAAACACAGGAAATGGAAGGGGATCGATCAAATCATAAGAGAGGAAGGGTATGAAGCAACCCGACAAAAGCTAGTTGATGAACTGAAAAAAAGGCAAATTCCCATAGCAACAGAAGCGAACATTCTAAGATGGGGATATGAAGAAAAAGGAACTTTCTCTGCCAGAGAGGCCTATAAAATCATAACTAAAGACAAAATCATAAAGGACAACTTATGGGACCAGATTTGGAGCCCTTCAATCTGGCCGAAAGTCTCCACCTTCCTGTGGCTCCTCTCTCATAACAGGTTTCTCACTTGGGATAACCTCCGGAAAAGAAGTTTCTCAGGCCCATCAATTTGTCCAAACTGCAAACAAGCAGAAGAAACAGCTACCCACTTACTACAAACGTGCCACTGTGGCAGAAGATTATGGGAAAAAGCAATCTTTCGATGTCAAAGAGACAATAGGGTGCAAGGAGATCTCAACGCCACACTTCGCAACTAGAATCCGACACCTTATCACAGCAGGCTTCTGAACTCTCTTTGGCAACTCATTCCAGGTCTCCTCATGTGGAATATCTGGAAAGAGAGAAACAGAAGGCTATTCAAAGGCCAAACTCAAACACTGGAGCAGATTTGGACGATACTGCATAAAAATATTAAGGAATCTCTTTCCATCCAAGAATGGGCAGCCGAAGAGTTTCCCACGGATCCCCAAGAAAAATCAATATGGGATAACTGGCAAATCTCTCTGTCACTCAACCCCAACTCTTATAATCGACTCCCCAACAGGCACAAAAAATCAACGGTATGGTCTCCTCCTTCGCGCAATGTGCTTCAACTCAACTTTGATGGGGCCTCAAAGGGCAACGCAGGACAATCTGGATATGGAGGGGTTTTCAAGGATCACTTAGGCACCCCTCATCTCATCTACACAGGCACCAAGGGATGGGACACCAACAATTCGGCGGAATTGGAAGGTCTATGGCAAGGTCTCATTCTGGCTAAGGATCATAATCTCTTCCCCCTTATAATTGAAGGTGACTCTCAAATCATTACCAATATGGCCACAAAAATTCTCTAAGGAGCTCCAATCCATAAAGTTAACAACAGTTGGAGAATGGCGCAAAGATTGGAACTTCTCAGAAATTGGCTTTCTCAAAACCAGGCAATTTCCTTCAAACACACAGTAAGGGAAGGGAACAAACTGGCGGACTTTCTAGCTAATGTTGGAGTGGATTTGGAGATAGATTATTATTCAAGTCCAACGCTCACCACAGCTACAGAGGAACAACTCACGGAATTCAAAAATTTAGTGGAGCAAGATCGACCTCATCCGCAGGCAATCCACCCGGATGCGGGTGTCTTATTACGCATTGAATAGGTGTTATTCTTGAGGCATGCGCAACCAGCAGCTGGCACGCACTCACGGTGGAAGAAGGCGCCAGAGGTAAGGCACCATAAACACCCTCTGCAGGAAATTTACTGCCATTCAATGCCGAATCAAGCCGAGAGTACCAGGTTGCAGGTTCATGGAATGGGGCGCCAGGTTGGGTTTCTATTTCAATTGGTTCCGCTCAGCAATTCAATAAGGCGGTCAGGTTCTGAGCAAGGCATTTCCATATGCTCTGGTTTTCTTAGCCTTAGTCGAGGTGGTTGTCCCGGGCAGTCCTGCTCTCAGAGTCGGCCTGGGACTCAAAATTTCGTCACTGTGCTCAGCGCAACAGTGGATTGTCCCCAATTACAGTTTGTTTTATATGCCCGGTCAATCTCTGGTAATTGTCGAATTTCCATTTCAGCGTGGCAGTTTCAGGTCTGGGTAGGAAATTGGGCTTTTCTGGGGGTTGCGGGTCCTCACTCGTCTGTCTGGGATTCATTCTGGGGGTTGCAAGTCCTCATCTCTCTGTCGGGGATTCAAGTTTGGGTGGGAAATTGGGTCTCTCAGGTGGTCGCTGAGGCTTTCGTCTGGATTCTGTCAAGTCCGCACTGTTTAATTTGCATCCTCCACCCTTTAAACCTGGTTCTTGAGCCGTTCAATTTGAGTATGCCGCCCCGTCTGCGAGGAAAACCCATGGGAGGAAGCAACGTTGGTTCTCAGGGACGGCTGGGAGGGAGGGGAGGCCCTGAACCTCGCCGCATATCGCCGCTCGCCACGGTCGCGCCCTCTTCGCCAACCTCTGATGAGTCTGGCCCTTCACTCAACAGTTCGTTGCACTCTGCCCGCTTCAAATTCAAAAGCCAGCTTAATAAGCCGCTTATCTCTGCCCTGGTTACAGTGATTTTTTCAGAGGAAGCAGATGAACCTGTTAGTTCGGTGGCCGCCTCCTCAGAGCATTCTCCCTCCAGGTCCGCCAGCTCATCCCAGAGCCGATCAGTGGAGGCGCATTTGGAAGTTTCAGCGGAGGTGTAGGATAAGGAGGATCACGAGGAGAGCAATCCTCAGCAAAGCGCTCCTCAGGAGCAGATTAAAGACCCTCAGCCAGTGAAGGAGCCCATAATTGAATGCGAGCCGACACATTTCACTGGAAACATTCTCCATCTTGTTCTACCGCCAAGTAGAAGCGCGACGGATGTTGAGGACAATGTAATGGTAGAATGGGTAAATCAAACGAGCACCCCGGACGAGGATGAGAAGCATGATACTGCAGATTCCAAGTAAGTTTTATTCCTTTCTTGATGACTGAGGGACGCAATTCAGTTTTGTTGCTCAAGAATTTGCGGCTAAAGACCAAGCAGCTCGATGCTGTGCATTTACAGATTGGCGCCTTCCAAATGCAGAACCTTCTCTTGGACCTCCAATTTTGTTCACAAACTACAATTCTCAGTCTTATGCTGTTCAATTTTGACATACAGAGGTCTGAGCAGTTTTATGCAGACTCTGGTCCACAATGTAAGCGTTTTTTGCAAAAATATTTTGAGAGAGGGATAGCTATAGCTCCCTCAGAGGTCTATCCTCTCTGTACATATTTTTCTTCTCTTTTAATATAATTAGCACAGTCTTTACCGAGAAAAAAAATAAAAATAAAAGACCAGTGAAAATATTAGAATACACTCTTACCCTTATTCTAGTGTTGAATAAAAATGCCATGAAAAATAATGTGTCTTTAGTTTTGGATAAAAGGACCCTCAACTTTCTTCGCAACTTTTGTGGTCACTGGCCACTTGTGAAAGTAGTAGGCATCTTTAGAGATGTGGTGCCCTTTGGAAGGGAAGCACTAATAGCAGCAAGGCAAAGGCAATTATTCCATACATTTAATTATTTCTCATTTGTCTGGTCATATTGTGAGCTGTAGTATATATCATGAAATTGTTTAGTACTAGTAAACAATGATTAAATATATAATAAATTTGAACCTTTTGGCATTTAGAGGACATTTATCTCAATTTACAAAAAAAATTAATAAAGTATAAAAATCATGTTGGAAACAGCTTCTGAAGTTTTGAGTCTTTTATTTTCAAGATTAACTAAATGGGTTTCGAACATGAAAAAAAAACCATCAAATTGGAAGAGAGATTTTTTTTCCCACCGTGTATCCTTCGAAACCTGGAATCATGGGGAGGACAGCTGAACGCTCCCCCTAGACGTGTGATGACGATTCCCAGTTTCCTGCTGGGGAAAGTTAGGTCAATGTATTCAACACTTCCACCATGTGGGTTTTATCAGTGGTTAGTATGGTCGTTGCCACTGATAAGGCAGCAGAGGAACGATAGGGCAGGAACGAAAGTAGGGCAGGGTGGATAGCAGGATATAGATCAGTTGGAGACTCCTGATGGAACTAATGTCATTGTCTGATTTATCAAATTTTATTGCTATAACTCTCTCTGGTTTGTTGTGCTTTCAAACTCCTTGCATCTTTTCATTCTAACCTTGGGACGAAGTTTTCTGAAGGAGGGTGTATGTAATGCCCCACTTAAATCTTATCCTACAAATTTTGTTAATGTTTACATTATTTGAAAATATTGAGAAATATTGGTCTAATATAAAATTCATGATTTCCATTATTCAAATTTCCCACTTACCTTCTCAAATTGACTATTAGGTAGGATATGGTCTCATTCCATTATTTCATAATATATGTATTCATTTCACATTACCTAATGTACCCTCACAATCATTAAGAAAAAAACATGGTCCTCTCCATGTAATTACATCTCACATTCCCCAATGTACCCTCACATTTACTAAGGAGAAGACATGGTTGGGAGAAGCCATAGTCCTCTCCATCTTATCATCAATATATATATATATTACTTTCACATTCCCAAATGTACTTTCAGATTTACTTGAGAGAAGACATGATCATTTCCCATTAAATTCTCAATTTTATATTCATCTCACATTTCCAAATGTACTCCTAGCTTACTTGAGAGAAGAAAAGTCAACTGTAAGGATGGATGAGAAGTTAGTGACATTAATTAGAGGTGGTTGAGATGGAGAAGGGAAGGGAGAAGGAAGGGGGTGTTGGGGTCTTACTTATGATTGTGGGGGTTGGTTGTGATTGTTTGGACTTGTTATGATTTTGGGAGACCTTGGAAACCTATGGAGGTTTCTTGGGTTTGAGAGGAAGAAAAGTATTGTTATCTGGTTTTGCACATTCTTCTTGAAGACACACTATATCTGGTTGGACTTGGGCACAGAGGGCTAGGGAACCTGTGGAGGTTTCCTGGGCTAGGAATTTGTTTCCTAGTTGGCTGGGAGGTAGATCCGGTTGGGTCGGTGAGAATGCGCGTTCAGCTGGAGCTATAAGACAAAGGTATCATCATCAACCGCCGGAACAGGTATTTTTCCATGGACTACTCTTTTTAAGTTGATATCAATGGAATGCTCACCTTAATTTATGTTGTTTATGATAAAATGATAAGATCTTAAATGTTTAAAGCTTTGTGAAAAGGTCAGCAAGCTCCTTTTATTACTTGCAAATCAACAAAAAAATAGATCTGTTAGTGTATAATAGATTGAGGCTCTAATAATAGGAATCAAGTTCTTACAGGAGAGGGAAGGAGGAGTTCAAATTCTATATACACAAGGAAATGGAATACCAAGAAGAAGAAGTTTTGTGCATTGTTACACTACACAAATTACTCGAAAGCAATCCTACATTCCATTATTGAGAGAATTCCTCCACCATTGAGAATTTTCTTTGATTCTTGAGGGAGGAAGAGTTTGCAAAGGAAATTGAAGAAATGAAATATTTGTTGGGAGTTTTTATGCACCATTTCTCAAACAACTCTCTTTAAGTGTATTGATATCTTATTTGTAACTCTTCTACCGCCCGCAATCGATAAAGAGTAGCATGTTCCTATACCTTTGTTGATTTGTTTTTTCTTATTTAATCTTGTTTCATGTTTATTGGTTTTAGTTTAATATTGTTTATGCATTGTTTCCATTATATTCAATGTTTTGTTAGTTTTTGTTTCGACACTAACATATCCAGTTGTTTGTATGTGCCTTGTAGAAAATAACTAGCTACAAAGAAGGTGTTTTTAAGACCCTTAGTCAAACAAACACTAAATACAAAATGGTGACACCACTTTTTTGTTTTCTTTAATCTAATTGATTGTTTTACAAAGCCTTCTCCTCTGAATTTTCCTTATGTTTTTATTCCATATTTTTTTTAGAATTATGTATGCCTCCCTAAGACATGTGTTTGGAACGAAAATACCTATGTTCATTGTTTCAAGCCATTCTTGTGGCTTTTCTCACATACAGATGTGTGGGTTGCGCATCCGTGCAGAACATAACTCACACAACACACAAAACAGAATTTCATTGTAATTCATATTTCCAAAGTGTTGTGACAACCTTTATTGCACTGCATACACTCCACGAATTTTTATAGTTTAGATAGGCTACACGATTGTTTTGTTAACCATTATTAGTAGAGAAATTGCTTATTTTTACTTTGAAGAATTCGCAACTCACATAGCATAACTAGAGGAAAGTAAGTGTCCCTAATCCACACACCTTTTCTATTTAGTTTTGTTCAATCCACATTATCACACAGCTTAATTGGAAGAAAGTAAATGGCACTAAACCAACATTTGTTTAACTAATCAAAATTTTTTCATTTTTTAATTATTATTGGGACAATGACGAAGAGTTAGTAAAGAAAATGAGTAGTTTGTGCTTCTCTTATGTCCTTGTAACAATCTTGTGGTTGCATCTGATAGTTTTCTCAAAGCACTCAATTTTCATATCCTTATATGCTCACATAATGTAAATAAGAAATAAGTAAATGTCCCATTATCAACACATGATTTCTTTTCTTTCAAAGAACAAACATAACATAATGTAATTAGGAAATTGTAAAAGATCACCGCATATCCATATTACTTCACATTTGTATGCTCATAAGTTCACTTACACAAACTTGCACCTCACACATTAAGCTAATTTAAACTTTGCATCAAGATTATCCACCGTTTAGAATCTTGATACTTAGTTTCTTTTAAGCTTACATTTTTCACACCATATGTTAGGATAAAACTTTCAAAAAACAATCATAACCCTTGAACACGCTAAATTATCTTATGCCCTGTAGGGAATTTATTGTGTTCAAGTTAAGGTAATACTTTTAGAGAGTTTTTTCTTCACTTACAGTGTGAAAATGTAAGCTAAGAAGAAATTATGTACAATTTTTTCAAGAGGAAAATACCCTTTATACAATCTTTAGGTTATCTTAGTGTGTTTAGAGTATGTGCAAGTGAAGTTGTGACGATACAAAGTGCAAAGTGATGTGGATACGTGGTGATCTTATACAAATCCCCTAATTACACTAAGTTATGTTTGTTCTTTACAAGGAAAAAAATGTCGAAATAATGAGCCACTTGCTTTCTTTATAATTACACTATGTGAGCTTATAAGCAGATAGAAGTTTTAATGTTTTGAAAAATATTTCATATGCAACCATGGGATCGCCACAAAGATGCAAATGAACCAATGGCTACTATTTTTCTTTACTAACACCAAATCTTGGTCCTGATAATAATTGAAACGAAATAAAAGTTTTGCTCAACAAAAAACAGGTGTGGATTTAAAGCCACTTATTTTCCTCCTAATTAAGTTTAGTGTGAATTTTGAAATGAGAAAAATAATTTAAAAAGATATGTGGATTTACTTACTTTCCTCTTAATTAAGTTATGTTTAGATGCAAATTTTCCAATGTAAAATATAAGGATTTTGTCCTACATATGATGGTTAGAAAAGCAAATTGAAAACTTATCTGACCTAGAAAAAATTATAGTTGTGTAGGCAGGTTACTAAAAACTGCCAAAAACACTTTGAAAAAAAAAGGAATTACAATGAAATTTTAAGCTCTTTCCATGTCTCATGGGTTATGTTATACATGGTCGCAAGCCCTGTGTGGCTGTCTGTAAAAAGTTGCTAGGTCAGCTCAAAAATATAAACAGAGATATTTTCGAGTCGTGCACAATTCCAAAAAGGTAATGGGATAAAAACATGCAGTGGTATTACGAAAAAAGTAATATCTTTAAAAAAAATTAGATTAAAAAAGAAAAGCAAGTGGAGACATCATTTTGTATGGTGTTTTTAATTGCATGAATTCCAAAAACATCTTTATTATAATTGGTTGTTTCCTACAAGGAGCATACAAACAAATGGAAGATTCTAATGTGTAAAGACGGACTAACATAACATTAAATATAATTAAAACAATGCATGAACAAAACTAAACTAAATAGCACAAAAAAAAAAAACTTGTGAAGCAAAACAAATGAAGGAACAGGAAAATGATCATCTTTATTGATTGCTTATGTTGGAAGAGTTTCGATAAAAGTATCTAAGACACTTGAAAAGAGTTGCTTGAGAAATTGTGCTCAATAGCTTTCGACAAAGATTTTTTTTTCAATCTCTTTTGCAAGCTATTTTTCTCTCAAAGAAGCATAGAAAATTCCCATGGGAAATGGGTTCATATTGGAGGATATATATTAAGGAAAAAATGGCAGAATATATTAAGCATATAATATGAGATGAGGGTATTAAGCATATAAAAAATGTTAATGAAAGAATGGATACATCCAATATCTAGTGAAAGTAGGGGATTTTTAACTGGGAAGGTATATTGGTTTGATATTGGTAGGGTGTTAAATAATATGGTTTTTAGAGGTATTTTCTAATATGTAGTCAAATTAAGGGTATTGTTTAGCATGCCACGAACGCAAGTGATCTGTTAGTGGTTGATTGAGTGAAACCCCCGTGAAAATTCCCTACAATAGTGGAATTCTCCTCGCAATGATATGCTTGATTACTTTGGAGCAATTTTGGCAGGTCGCAAAAAAATTGTACAAGTTTTTGTTTTTTGCTCTCCATGCACTTGTATTTATAGAAAATCTGAACATTCACTCCCTCATTTGGCTTATGAATGTGGTTTGCCTCGTAAATGAGATGAGAACTACCAGCATCTTGTCATTAAGGCTTCTTGGGGCTCAACACTCAAATGGGTTGCCCATCATGTCAAGAGGTGAAATGTCTTTCAAGCAAGTTCGCGTACCAAGGTGCTGATTGATCTTCTCACGGCTTGTGCGACTATCAAAGAAAAAACCATGATGTAAAGAATTTCTAGCTTTGGTGCACCCGTGGGGGTTGAATTTTAAAAATTCAACCTTTCAAAAAGATTTTGATTTTTGCTCTTAATGATGTTTCTAATTAAAAATGTAACCCATGAACATGTTTTCCATTAATTCTAAGTGTTTTTTGCTACATACAAAGGAGTACCTTTTTCTGATAATAACAACTTTGATCAGCAATAGTATCCTCGAAGTCCTCTCTTGTGCTTGCATCCAAATTTTTCACAAACCTTCCACCCACTTCCAAACCACTATAGCTCCCTATTATTCAACTTGAGAAGACACATCCCATTATTTTGGTGGTTGATCAACTTGATATGGTACATCCACCCGCGATGGTTGAATTTTTAATTCAACCTTTCAAAAATATTTTGATTGTTGCTCTTAATGATGTTTCTAACTAAAAATGTAACCCGTGAACATGTTTTTCATTAATTCTGAGTGTTTTTTGCTACATACGAAGGAGTACCTTTTTCTCATAATAACAACTATGATCAACAATAGGATCCCCAGAGTCCTCTCTTGTGCTTGCATCCAAATTTTTCGAAAACCTTCCACCCACTTCCAAACCACTATAGCTCCCTATTATTCAACTTAAGAAGGCACATCCCATTATTTTGGTGGTTGATCAACTTGATATGGTACATCCTATTCCTCTAGTGGTTCACTTGCTTGATGGGGCACATCTTATTCCTAGTGGTTGATCAAATTCCATCCCTTCATAATGGAATACAAAATATAAAAGTTAATGAGAATTGTGTCAACAATACAATAGTTTTTGCAACTAAATTGCAATTTCTCTTCCATGATTGTTCAAAGAATAAATACTCCTAATTAAATTTATTATTATTAAAAATACCTCCAAAATAGTAATTTAAATTTCCCCTCAACTTCCTAGTCTCTATTATGAATAGACTTGGTCAATATTGTAGAGTTAGCCCTTGACGTAGTTAGAAATATAAAATTCAATGTTATTACAAGTATCTACAAAGTGAACAAGTGAACTTCTTTTATATCATTTTGATTGCCTTGCAAATTTAGTTGTACATTACATATATGTAAAATGAGACAAAGAATTATCTATATTTACATCAATTGGTTGAATTGGATAATCTTCTTGTTCTCTCAATTTTGCTCACCTTTGTGTGGTCCTTTCTCTAACAATTTTCCTTGCTTCCTCTTGGTTTTACACTTGAACCCCTCATCAAGAATGACTCCTTGATTAGGGTTGATTATTTACTCCAAAATTTTCCCATGTACCCATTACTATAATCCTCTTTTCAATCTTCACTATTTTCTTTTCAATCTTCACTATTTTTCTTCCTCTGTATTTTTTTTTGAAAACTTTTCAAAAGTATAATTATATTTGATTAAGAAGACATTAGGTCTCATAAGACTAAAAACTTTTTAAGTTGTTACACATTTTACGACTACAAAAAAAATTATTTGATCAAAATATTTAATCTACATGAAGGTCAAAAGTATATCCACTTTGTTTTTATTATGTTTTAATTTTTATACTTTAATTCAACAACAATTTATTTAATAAAAAAGAAAATTGAAATCTTGCGATCAAAATACACACATTACAAATTGAGAATAATAAATGATCACCTTGAGCCATGATGATGTCATTACATTGAAGGAATTCCACTAGTGTAGAGGGTTTTTTGGTCCTATTGTTTTATTAGTTGGACCTACGCCATATCAATCATCATTTGATCCCACCTTGATAGGCATATCCATCTTAAAAACAACCTTGTTCAGTACACAATTACATCACATTAATTATCTTTTGCATAGTCGACACGTTAGGTCCATGTGTTAGCAATATCAACTATCAATTTACCACTTATCATTGCATGAAATTTATAAGATCTAACAAAGATAACATAGGATGCCACATAGCATTCAATGGCAACCAAATTTGATTATGATACTTTAAAATTTGAATGAGATGATCCAGAAAACCACATAATGATCTTTCATTTGTTGTCCTCTTCCAACTATATCATAGAGGACTCAATTTGTTTGAGGTTATTAAACATACCTTAATTGAAATCTTGGCTAAGTGGTATGTCAGTGGAAATTGTGTCACTCATCGTAAATTTGCTTCGTTGATCCAATGATTTATCGCAATTTTCTATTAATAATAAGCACAATACGAGTTATAAAATCTTAACAAAGATTGAAAATTCGCCACCACTCTCTTTGCAAATCACATTCATTAATTTTTACAAAGCATATGCAAGATCCAGGTACCTAAAGAACACTAATTTTTTGCACAAATAATTGCCGTCTTCTTATACTGAAACATGTTTCTATCATCACGTCATAAAATCCATAAAATCATTATTAAGACTCAAGATTTCATATTATTTTATGATTAAGTAAAATTTATTTACATGATAATCTCAAATGCACATTCTCCGCAACCCTTTAACTATAAAAACCAAAGACATCATATGTGGTCAATGAAATCATTGTGTTCATATCTCAATTTAATCCATACATCATAAACTATTATTTCTATACCAACAATCCTAACAAAAACTAATATGGAATAATCATTTTTTACAAACAAGGTTGAGATATTATTTTTCACACCTATGGCAAGAATATATGAACGAATCTACCACGCCATGTGAGCCTTCCATGAAAATAGCTTATATAGCATCTTGCATACTTCATACAATTCATATAAATATTCCCCACAAGGGAATTCTTATTATCCATTTCTTGACCCACCTCAAAACAACCCTACAATCTTCCAACCTATTGATTCTGTTGTTAGAGATTATCCCATGTTCCTAATTGTCTTTTGTTTACCTTTGTCTTTCTTATTCCTATTAAATTGTTAAGAAGGGTGGTTGGCAATATTGAGTTGTTCAACACTTGTTATTAACACAATTAACCCATACATGTAAATAGTGTGGATTTACATGTTTCTTTTAAGATGGGTCTGAAAATTCTCTCGTGGGGAATTTTCATATGAACGGTAGGATATAAACATCTCCTTAAAGATCTACATAGTGCTATATCAAAAATAAATTGCACAAGACAACCACTTAACGTGGCAAATTGATTTTCATAAATCCCTACAAATATAAGTAAGGAAAACAATGATATTACGACAATATTTCAGAAATTTGGGGTTGGCACATATTGGTTTCCATTAGGGTTGTTGTATGGGTAGAAAGATTCCATGTATTTGAATTGAATTGGTACATAAACCTGATATGTCAATCAACAACATTCGATGTCATTGGTTTTGCCTAATTGAAGAGTTGTGTTTGAAGCACATTTGAGATAACCATTTAAATGTATCATGATTGGCAATAGACTAATTTAAAGACACATTTGTCTTCGATTTTTAGGAAAAAATTGAAGTGTTTTTTTTTTCTAGTATCTTAATCTTACATATATTATGGTCTCAACATGACTCATATATGTGATCCACAATGTGAGTAAATATTTTCCATTTCATCCCATAGCAAACTAATAATCGAAAAAAAATGAGAATGATTAACTTATCTAAGAAAGCAAAGTCATAATAAATATAAGATTTTTCATTAACATACAACTTGGCCCAAAAAACAATTAAGGTGCATTGAAATAAATTGAGTGTCCTCAAATATACTTTTAGAACAGCACTATATATAAAAATTATGTGATTTCTTGAATCTAATCATTATTTGCCTTTAACTTTTAGAATATTCGAAAGCAGTTTGGTTGACATCACTAACCATGTGACATTATGTACAACAGTTATCTATTAGCTTTGTTAAATTTGCAAGATTTAATGAAGTGGCAAATGGTAAATTATGGGTTGAATCCATCATCATGTGGACTTGGTGATTATGCTAAGGAGAGTTATGATAAAGTAATACGATATCAAGCATAGTTGCTCCTATAATGGTTTACCTTATCAAAATGGAATCAATTTGTGAATATTGTTGTCTAAGCAAGAATAAAAACATCTCCTAACATTAGTACAAGGTCTTAAAGTTGAAAATAACAGCAAGATACGATATGGTTCTATATTTTTTTCGATTTGTGATGTATGTAAATTTTGATTAAGAGACTTATTGTTTTATAGAGTAAATCAATTAAGTCAAAACATTAGAATTAAAACAAAAGAAATATCATATCATATGAATATTGCTTTTATTTTTCTTTTGGTAATTTAAAAAATATGATCAAATATTTATTTTTCATAATGCTAAAAGTGTTATAACTTAAATATTGTGTTATGAGACCTAATGTCATTCTACTCCAATGTAATTAAACTTTTTTAAAGTTTTCAACCATGATGCATGAATTCAACAAAAGAAAACTAATAAAATTTGAAAAAAGGATTATAATGCAAGGCATTGGGAGCATGTTCTAGAAAGGTTGGCAATGCTCACAATCTATGTTTAAAATCATCTCTAGATCCCATTGTGTTCCATGACCACCAAAATGAGTAGTAAATGCTTTAATTTTAGTCATTTAACTGCCTTCATCCAATGAAAGGAAAGAATTTCCCAACTTCTCAAAGTCAACCGTCAATATAAAACCTCGACAAAATGTTTGGAGATTCAAAGTGATTCACAAAATCTCAGATTTGAATCTTACCTCATTCACTACTTTTTTCGTGGCGAGAAGCTTTTTGGATATGCTATATATAATGAAAATTCCCAAAGGTACCTAGAAATTCAACTTGTATTTCTCAAATGTAAATGATTAAGTGGGGATATTTGTACGTTGTTTATAAAGTCATAACCTAAGTTACAAAGTTGATTAAGTGGGGATATTTGGACATTTTTTATGAAGTCATAACCTAAGTTACAAAGTTGATTTGTGATCTCTTATGGAAGAATTTAATATATTAAATTAAAATTAATTTTTTTTTAAATGAGATTATAACCTAACTCATTTAACTAAGTGGTCGATAACAAATTTGTCAACGATTCTGATTGATTTTTTTATTTCCCCAACTCATCTTGAATGAAAGGGAAAATATATTTGGCAAAAAATTATATAAAAATATTTTTTAGTGTGATGTTGAATGTGTGCAAGTGAATTGTTATAGTCAATGTATGAACATTGTGCTTTAGAAATGGTAGGAAACCAACAATTCCAATCCATTTGAATGGGGAAAACTCTTTTTAGACAATATTTGATAATTTTAAGACTAGGTCTTCTTGGCCTACATAAAGAAGACATACAACTTATTTGAAAGACCCATTAAGGTACATTGAAATAAACTCACAAATGAAATGAGTCCTCAAAAATGTATTGAAAGAGCTCTATATAAAAAAAGGTTGTTATGTGATTTATTGTCTCTAATCCTTATTTTCTTTGAAATTTTAAAATCTCTGAAAGCAATTTGGTTGACATCACAACTATGTGAAAATATGTACAACAATGTTAATGTGACAATATGTACCACAATGTTATTTGTTAGCTTTATTAAATTCATAATATTTAACAAAGTGACAAATGATAAATTATGGGCTAAATCCATCATCATGTGGGCTTGCCGACTATGTTAAGGACAGTTATTATAAAGTAATATGATACCGAGCATAGTTGATGTTGGACACCTAATCCTAAAGGGTTAGCGTGGAAGCCGAATGGACAAAGTAGTCCAAGGGACCTTGGGATGTGAATCCCAATGGTCACCATATTGTACTATAAATGTACATCTATTGTTAATAAAAATAGCAATGCATGTTTTATCTTTCGTATTCTTTGTCGTTGTCCATGTCTGTTTAACATGGTATCAGAGCAGGCGTATTCCTGCCCTGCATAATTAATTTGAGCCATTTGTTTATGGCCTTTCTGTGCAGTTTATTTCTGCCATATTCACTTGAACGTTTCTCTGCCTCACTGCCCATGAACGTTCCTGAAAGAAGTGTTGTCCATTATTCTTTGTGCATTATTCCCTGACCAGCGCTGTCCAAGTTGTTCTGACCACTGCCTCTGTCCTTCCAGCGCTGCACTGCCTCTGTCCTGACATAAACGCTCTCCTCTGCCTGACACTGCCAGCGCTGTCACTTCTTGCCAGCGTGCCCATAATAGCCAAGAAATGCGTGCTTTGTTTATAAATATTGTGTGCATTATTGATGTTGGAGAAATTCTAATCCGCGAGAGAAATTAGTAATGAATTCAGCGATAATATTTGTCTTCAGTTCAATGGAATCAACTTTGAATTTCTGTATAAGATTCTCATAACTACTTATGTATGAATCCACAACTCCTTGCCGGTAAAGAATTTGTGCCTCTAATTGCAAGACATGGAGGATAAATTGCATAGTGTAGCCACCCACATGACTGCTGAACTCCCATTTCTCTCCATTCATTCTCTCCCAGAAGTCTGACTAGCGGAAATTTTTCTGCGATAATGAGAGGAAGAATGACATCCCTATACTCGTAATATTTATTTGAATAGTGAATCCTTGGAATAGCTTTTTTCCATCCATCTTCATTTTCATTCTCGTTGTCGCTCTCACTGTCTCGACAAGGCCGTCGGAACAGCATGACAGCTCCATCATGATTAGCATAGTGCACCCATGTAGGTGACTATTCAACTCCCATTGCTCTCCACTCATGTTCTTTCAGCAATCTGATTAGCGGGAAGTTTTCAAGAATAACTTTCGGAAACATAACCTGCCTGTACTCGTAGGGAGGAGTATCGTTGTAGAATGTTTCTGAATATTTAATATCTTTAATAGCTTGTTTCCATTCATCATTCGCCATTTTTATTCCCAGAAATGGATGGAAGGAAAGAACAAAAGAAGAAAATGATGTATTGGCTGGAGGAAGATTGGATAAGGGACAATGCCTCATCGACCTAGTCAGACTGAATGAGTCCTCCTTCTTTGATGGTATACGCTACCTGGTTATCCCTCTGTCGGGATTTCATTCCAGATCAGTACCAGAAGACAATATTCTTAGTCTCTAAACTCGACTCTCGTCCCATCACTGTATGTAATTTTCAGGTCTCGATGCGCAGGTTGTATAGATGCTTTTTGATATAAAAATAAAAAGAACCCGACTCTTGGAAGCATTTCAGAAGCACAGGTTGACACATGGAAGAATAATTCAGCACGTGGGGGTGGCTATGAATTTGTAACGATGCAAATTGAGCCCAAAGTGTAGTTCCATTTTTTTGAAAGCGCAATTCCAAGGTCACTTCGGCCACAGTTCCGCACAGTGCAAAGTTCTGAGGTCCAACACAGGGGTGCGGGACACTTCCTACAATACTGGTGCAAATACTGTTTTTGAACCAAGATATCCTTGATATTTTCTCTTATTTTAGCATGCGATATCAGGAAAATGTGGGAAGCATCAGGTAATACCTAGGGTGCGATCATACCAGTGTTATGACTTGCCAAGAAGCAATCCTAGCATACCGGCGTTATCTACGTTGACTATAACAGTCTCTATAACCATGGCATTGCTCGGTTTACATAAACGCGCATGTCTATCAATCAATTTCTTTCTTATGCAAAATGCTCTTGTAACTTTTGATCTGTGATTTTTGCTGAAGTTATACTTAGAGAACGCTGAGTCTGACATCGAATAGCAAGGGATAATATTAATTTTTTAAGGGCCAAAATTGTGTTTTACCTGCCTGACATTCCAAGTTCCAGCGTTTGGCACCTCTTCTTCAACGTTTGGCACCTCTTTGACACCAGCTTTTGGTGCAACTTCGACACCCGCATTTGGATCTACTTCAACACCTACAGTTGGATCTACTTCAACACGTACATTTGGGTCAACAACTACACCTGCCTTTGGGGCTCCAGTACTCCAGTTTTTGGGGCTTCCACTACTCCTTCCTTTGGTTTTGGGAGCACTACAGTTCAATCAACTCCAGCGTTTGGTGCTGCATCTACTCCAGCATTTGGGAGCAGCACAACATTTGGAAGCACTCCATCTTTTTTTGGTCAAAGTTCGGTTTTTGGAGCTCAGTTAAGGGTATTTCCTTTTCAATAACCATTTCCTTAGTCGAATCATTTTACGCTTATCGACTTTCCATGCGTCTCAAACAATTGGAGGGTTGAGTAACAAGAGTAATTGATAGCGATATTGTTTGGAGTCTATTGTCTTTATTGAATTTGTTTTGAGATCCTCGTAGAGGAGAGCTAGAATTCTTTTAAAGGTTTTGAAAGCTCTACAAGGAGCATATTTGGGCAAAGATATTTGTTGGACAAGAAAGTCATTTCGCAAAAAGGGAGTAAAATTTTGTTGAAGAAAAATGGTTCCAATCGATGAAATATTAAAGTTACTCGACAATCTAATACTCTCTACTAAAAATTATACAGTCAAAATCAGCAAAGATTTTCTCACCGATATTCATAGTTGTTTACAAGATGCACATGAAAAGATTGATTTTTTACAACTTGAATCTCAATTCCAGCAAGAAGAACTACAGCAATGTAGTCATCTTTCTGAACCTGTTTCTGTTCAGAAGATTGAAACAGACTCCCATAAACAGCAAGTCAATAATGTTCATGTTCATTCAAATAAAGCAACAGTTGTACATGCAGATGCAGAAACTCAGTCTGCACTTCCCAAGCCCATCATCAGACCTTGGGAACAGCTTGTCCACAACAAGCACAGAACCGGTCTTGGATATGACAAGGACTTGTCCTTTCATATTCCAGACTATGCCAAGCCCATTTAGTTTCAGAGTGTTGGTTTCATTAATGACAGTTCACCTGCTGCTCATGACAGTTCAGCTACAGCTGTTCCAAACTCTGCTCCTCTTCCACAACAGCAACAACAACAACAGATCGTGAAATGCAAACACTGTGATCGAGTTGGCCATATGAAAGATCACTGTTTTGATCTTCATCCATGTAAGCACTGTCATAAAACCAGTCATTCTTCAAACAGATGCTTCAAAAACAAACGTCCTGCAAGAACAAAGATTCATCTAGGATGGATCGCTTCTTGGCAATGGCCATCAACAGCCAAGAAGATATTTCAAACACATGTCAGAACTTGTTCCAGAATATTGAACAGTCTTGCAGTTGAGTTTTCTCCATCTTCTCACCTTGTATCTGACAAGGGGGGGAAATGATGGTCATCTACAAGCTTCAAAAGCCACATCAAGCAAGCCTGAGCCACAACCTGCCACACCAGTTTCAGAGTTGTAGCCAGAGACAAAGATGCCTGAACATGCCTTCAGATGGCAATCTGGGACACTTCCTCTAGCTGAAGACTTCAGCTTCTTGCCAGTTTTGGAAGAGTTTCGGAGACAAAATTGAGAACTCTTCCTCTAGCAGAAGACTCCAGCTTCTTGCCAGTTTTGGAAGAGTTCCAGGAATTGCATTAAGCATTCCAGAGTTGTTGGTCATCCTTAAACCATCACAGGTTGAGACTTCCCTTTTCAGATTGAAGTTTTACCTTTTATGCGGGGTGAGACCTCCCTTTTATGGTTGAAGGTTCCCCTCTTTAAAACAATAGGATCACTTCCTCTAGCAGAAAACTTCAGTTTCTTGCCAGTTTTGGAAGAGTTCCGGGAATTG